>KB684312.1:0-37545 GCA_000349165.1 Anopheles christyi
GTCTAATAGACAAATATGCGATTTGATGATCTTGAAGCGAAAGCTTGCGGCGAGGGATCGAATCGGACCATTTGATGATCGTGAGTGGAAGTGGTTGTGTGTGTGTGTGAGAGGGAGAGAGAGAGAGAGACAGTGGTCGTATGAGCTTCGTGAGATAAAGTGCGAGTTCGCTCAAGTTCAGCGTTGTCCTTCGGAGACAGTAGTGTAGCGTAGTGTAAAGGGTTGGGAGTAGTATTGGTAGGTTGCTATTGTGGTCAATCGTTAGGCAACGGTGGCAAACACACGATTCCAACGGTATGCTGATCATGCCTATCGTTACTCCATCCCTTGGTAATCTGCCTTTATGTTTGATCAGCCCCTATCAGCTAGATCGCAACACATATACACAGATGATGTTGGCTGAAAAGTGCAGTGAATTATATATATATTGTGTTTTTTTTTTAACATTTTTTTTTTTAATTACCCGCTATGCTCATTGTGAGCTAACTGTTACTTTCATCATATTTTCTTGTTGACAATACCAAATTTCCAAATGGTCCATTCCAATAACTTATCAGTTTACCGTATCATCGTACCTGTTTATCGGTATTGCACCGATCACACCTGGCTCACCAACGATCGTTCTCGTTCCCGCTCACAAGGAAGCTAGCAACGTTTCACCCGCAACGTGTTGAAGCCCTCAAATCGATCGCAATCAAACCCGGTCAACCGATTTCCTGTCCCGTCAGCAATAATTTTCCTTGCTGTAATTTCCATTTTTGCACACACAACTTAAAAAAAAACACTGTGTAGCTCATGTGCATGTGAAGCGTACGTATCAACAAAAAACAACTGTCCACCCTAAACTAGGCCATCGTTGGCGGGTGGGCAATTGTTGCATTCCAACCACCAGCCCCGGTCACCTAACCTGAGGCTTGAGAAAGGGTTTTAATAGGAAATAGAAGAGAGAAAAAAAGATCACCAACTTTTATACACACAAACGCTATGACCTGCTCGCGGATCGTATGACAAACCGGGGACCAGGTTGCAGGTGATTGTTGTGTGGACTAGGTCAGCGTTTTATTCAGTATCGTGCGTATGTGTGTGTTTGTGTGGCACCATACTGGACCGCACCGAAACATCACTTCGCAAGAAAGGGCTTTTGGGTGCCGATGGATCATTATGGAGCTGAGGAAGAAATAAGCGGCTCGTCAAAGTTGTTTTCTTCCCATCCCAGACAGAATCATTCTTGCACCGTTCCGGTGTTCCCTTCCGCGTGGCGGAATCTCGGTAATGTTCGACGGAATTAATTAAGCTCATCGTTGCTTGATTCGTTTCGCAGCTCGATTCGATGCACACTTAAAGATCTTTTTTTTTTTTGCAAAAACATCATGATGATCATGGTGCTTGACGTCAGCCCCTGTTGTCTGCTCGGGCCTTAACCCTACGAAACAATGTATCGGGTTTTTCCTGCTGGTAGGGTGGATCAAACTGATCGAAAATCGATCTCAAGGATGCCATTTACCGATCGCCTTTAGTCCGACGGTTTACAACGCATACGGAAAGGAACCAACTAAGCGTGAGCGAATGGTGAAATAATGTTTTGAATATTCGTGAAATTCTGCAGCGAATGGCCTGGCAGGCTTGCCAATTCAAAGTTCGATGATCTGTTTTCATAGGTTTGATTTGTTTCCTAGAAAGAAACTGTTTAACATCAACAAAGGATTGCAAGCGGTAACTCAATCATCAACTTTAGCAGATGTGTTTGCAAACATGCTGGTGTGGCAAGGTAAGATGTAATTTGCTTTAAATGCATTAATTGTTTTCAAAAATCTCAAATGGAGCTGCACTTAACGAAGCTGATACGTTGCACAAACATTGGCTCACATATGAACAATAAAATGGCTTTAGAAATGAGTGTGCTAGTATAGAGCTGACATTTGCGACTCATACTTTCACAAAAATCTTACCACGTTTTATACATAGCAACACGGTTGATATAAAAGCACTGTTGCAATTTTAACTTTAACTTAACATGTTACGAACTGGTTTATTGTTTAGAAAATCTTCTTTCCTCTCTAGTGAGTTACATAGAACAGCATTTTTATCCACGAATTGAAACCAACCCAATCCTGGATTGTACTAGTGTATAGACATCTAACGAAATCCATTGCAGGGTGAAAAATCGATTGCGGTTTTAGCACACAAAAATTGGCATAACATTACATTTTGATCAGCAACAATCGTTACATTTGTCTCGATATTGATATCACGAAAAATCAACTAAACGGTATCGCTTAACGATGGCGCCAATCGACCGAACACTAAAACTGAACCCCGCAGTAAAGCACATTGAAACGAGCTACCGTGAAAAAGCAACATCAACAGACTCGCAATTCAACAAACACAAGTCTTTATAGGATTGCAATCTTCATTTATTACCAGCTCATATCTCAAACCTATAAAGTCGCTCATAAAAATCAAACCCTGCTTCGTACTCTTTCACATCTATTTGAACTACGGTGGCCGTTATACCTACCTTCCCCCACTAACGAGATCAATAATATGGGGCGTACTATGGTGTAAGGTCACACAAACGCATCTCCCTTCCAAATGGATCCCTTTATGAGATTCCCATTCCTATCGCCAAGGTCAGTGACAACATTTTCTCCGACACCTTTCCGTTTACCGACGTTCTCCTGAAGTCCTGCAGTCAAGGTGGTAACTGCGTCAAAACACGTGGTAGATACCCTTCCAACAACTCCACCTCCTGACACAGTGTGTATTAATTTCAATCGGCCCCCTTCTTGTGGTGTCTATTCAAAGTACACCGCTCTCTTACTCTACAAACCAATCGATTGCACAATCTCACCCCCGTACCCAATCGTGTCTGTCTTTTGTAATGTTATTTCGATAGTCGCTTTCCAGCAGACAGGGACCTACCGGTTGCTTGATCCATTTAACTATACCCTCTCCGTTAGATTATGGTTGATCTTGCGTGCGTTGGACCTCCGCGAAGGTCCCAATCCGCGTTTGGATGCGTTAGTCCGGTGGATGGTGGTAGAGCTTAATACCTCAAAATATATTTTCCGTCACGAGGTTCTGCATCTGAGCGCGCAGTGCAAGGGCGTCAACCATGGGCTCGAACGAGCTGTGTATATATTGGTTAATTAATATTTATAGCGTTTCGGTTTCGGTACCGACGGTGCAGACTCTCACACACGCGGTCAGTGCAAGGTTTTCTTTCCTCAGCCGACACGGGGGCAAAGTGCAACCGCTACGGATTGCTACAGATGATGCGATGAATGTTGAATGGAGCGTTTGCTGTGCTGGTGAGGTGTAGCATGGGTACAAGGTATGCGCCACAGTCAAGGTAAGTGTCCAAGGAAGTGGAGCCATTTCCATCGAAAAAGAGAGTTTGAAATGACAAACATATATACACTGTGTTGTGTAGCGTACTTTGAAGTAAAATAATTCCATTTTGGTAAGTTTCAGATACAACCAGTTTAAACTTATTGCAGTGACAAATAACAACCGAGTAAGTGAAATTATCTTCCCGTCATGGTTCTTTCCTCCCTAGACTCTGTTCAATGATTAGTGGCTTATTGTCCCAACTAAAGACTATAAAATGGTAACTGCAGCAACCACACCAAGTCGTTCGATAAACTCATCCAACCAACTGCAATAATTGCAGCAATAAATGGTGCTCATGACCATGGTATCTAATAAAAGAGGCATTTTAACGCACTACTACCTCTCATGTTCTGTTATTAAATTGTTTAATCAGTCGACTAGTAGTTTAAACTGAATAAAAATGTTCCTTTTGGTGTTTTGAATGATTGTTCAAATTGAGAGAAAATCTGCATTTAACCCTATCGAACATATTATCCTAAGTTTGAATAACCAATATAAAACACTCTTCGCTCCCGGAACAGGTTGAAGAGTTTTAATGCAGTTCCTATGTATCCTCCCCACTCCTAATCCGATCGGAAACTCCGCCACAAACAGTTTCGCCAAACGTCCTTCGAGCAATCTTTGAACTTTTGCTCGATACTCAAATCGCTTGAACCGGAAATCAAGTGAAATAACAAAATCGTTGAAAGCGGTTCCATCATCGTGTTGGTGATCGCAAGAATATTAGCAAGTGAAACGGGAATAACCAGTTCTCTGGGTGAGCTTCACTAGTCAGAAAGAACCTACCTTTCTTCGCTCGTTCTTCGGTGACCTTCACGCGCTAGCTAAGATTACTATTGGCGAACGAATCCAATCCAAGCCCAACCGTTATCAGAAAGGAAGTCTACGAGCTTGTTTCTGCGAGCGAAAGGGGAATGATTGCGATCCGAAAGGCGGGTTGTTAGACCGAATCAATGCCGAAAACGGTATTTTTAGTATCACGGAATACATTTGGCAGCGAAAGACGTTGATCACTAGATGTAGCTAGTAATATTTAAAACAGATTTTGAATATCCGTAGAAATACAATGACAAAGAGTTATGTTGAATTAGAGGTCAAAAGAGTTTGATCCTGCTGTAGATTAAAACACAACAAAATCACTCTCTAGATCGTCATGTTTTCGAGCAGAAAAGTGATTGTTTTGCCCCAGACGAACGACAAATCGGAGCATGTCGCTTATGTGCGTTAGCGAAACGGTTAGTGGCTGAAGACGCTACGCTACGCTACCGATCATACGAGATACAAACACGCTTAAGTCTGTTTGAAGGGCATGCGTCTAACGACAAAGTTCGTAACCGTATAACACGATGATTTTCCTTTTGAACACATCGTTAGCCAGAGCTTCTTGGCGTGATATGTTGAGTGATGATAAAGATACAGGGAATCGTTTTTAAAGTTTTTTATTTTTGAAATTGTTAAAATTGTTGTAATGTTCTTTTTTGTTGTTCTTCTTGTTGCTCTCTTTCTCTTGATTTCATTTTTTTTTCTTATCCTCTGCTTGCTCACTTTTAATCGGTTCTTATATGTCTTATGCATGTGTGCCTCTTTCTTATAGTCACTCATTATGTCACGCTAGCGATCATGAAACAAAACCAATCGTAGATAAGAGTTTGCAAGTGAAATACATAGTAGTGTTAAGGTTAATTTGTTCATCAAGTTGATAGTGTGCCATTGTGAAAAGAGTCGTCTTTTGCCGGTTTTTGTTTCTTCTTTTCTTCAAACATAGTTCCTACACAATCCCAAAAAGGTACACAGGGTGTATGTTGGATGAGGAATTGGATGACGTATGCATGGAAAGGGTAGAGGTTGGTTTAAGTTTGTTACAAAACTCGATAATGACTGCACTGATAGTAGAGAAACAAGTAACGGCTCTTAGTGCTCATGTTTTAGTAATTTGCCATTCTTGGAATGATTTGCTTTGCAAGTAGACAACAGTTTAAAGAAGAAGGGTTTTTATCGGAATTTGTTTTTAAGATAAAGTGCAGTGTTTTATTTTATACAATTTTGAGAGTAATTGCGCACGTAGTTCCTATTTGTTTTTGTTTTTTCATATTTAACCCTTTTTTTATGCGTCCACACGTTGACCGGAAATGTAGGATATGCTGTTCAGTCAGTAAAGTTCTCTTCTGTTCTGTTTACCACGATGAAGTGCAATTTATATTTTCTATACGTTTGCTCTCTTAAGTAGATTTGAAAGAACTTCACGTTAATTTGATTTATTTTTGCAACTTTAGGGGTTGTGGTTTCTTTTCACTTCCGGTTGCCTTCAATGCGTGTGTGTATAGTGTTTGTTCATGTACTTTGACTTTTTATATGTGTTCTGCACTGCCATTGCAAGGTTTTTTACGTCTCTTTTTCATATTTACAATTAATTAGTTAAATTAAACATCGCTGAGATACAAAATAAGCCAACGGAATGTAAAGCGCCTTTGGTGTAATACACTTTTCCATCCCTTAACACAAATGAATGTTCGAGGACGTACTACGAGAACGATGGTTTGTATCGTGTTAATTTTTTATTTGCTTTCAATCGATCAAGCTTCATTGAAATTATCGTTGATCGACCTTTAAAATAAGTTTCTATTCAGCTTTCTATTGCAACTGACGCAGTTTTTTTTATCTTTTCGCGGACGCCACCACTCTTCTCGGACTGTGATAGTAGTTTCATTTAATCAGCAACATTTGTGTGTTTTTCAGTTTGGTGTTCTATGTTCATGTTATTACCTTTTTTGCTCTGGTACTTTTTATAATTTTCTCCCTTTCGTTTTGTTTTTATAGTTTTGTTTGTTTTTATAGTTATTTAATTTTTGTTCATTCTTTCTATCTCTAATTCCTGTCAAAAATGCAGTTTGACATTCAACGGTGCTCTAGTGCAAATCGCTTATTTGAATGGGTTATTATCTCTTCCCACGTGCAATTTTTATCACTTATCATGTGCTTCTTTGCTTTCCACTTCCCATATTTCCTAGCCTGTTCCCTAAAAGGTAAAGTGTTTGTAAAGATTGCGAACGGTATTGCATTTTCAAGAATCAGTTTCAGTTTGTTAATTTTTTTTTTTTGTTTATTTTCTTACTCAGTTTAACGTTTCCTAAATTTTCTTTGCCCTTCTCTTTCATTAAACTTTGCCAATATTAACACGCGACTGCATAAGTTCATAGAAGAAGAAGGCGGGTTATATATACTTCCTCAAAATACCACCGGCAAGTCAACTTTTATGTTGATTTCTTTTCTTTTAAAATTTGCCCTGAGGGTGGCGCGCCAATTCACAAAATCCCAATAGTATAAACTGAACTCAACAAAACGAGCACTTGCTTGTTTTATTTTACTTTCAAATTTTCTTCTCCACACTACAGCAAAAAGAGATTTAAAGCTATAGTTTTGCCTTCCTTCAATCTCACACGAGTTTAAATGACAGCTTGCTTAGAGCGTATTGAGGAGAGAAGTGACCAAACACGTCAAGCTAAATTGTTTGAACAAGAAACAGGAGAACACGTTTTCTGATAGGGTGCTTACATGTTACCTACACTAACTGTACTGGGTGCGCAGCCTCTCACATTTTGGGAGGGAAACGAATAGGAAAGTGCAAAAAGGGAATGCAGCACAGAAGCGAAACTGCTCACAACCGAAATGCTTCCACTTCTCTCGTCATTCGTTCCTGCGGTGCACGATTTAGGAGATTCTTCTTGCTGACCTGCCCTCTACTGACGTCTTGATAAGCTTCAATGCTTAGGGGTTTGTTGTACAGATTTTGTTTATTAAGTTTAGACGCACGAATCCTCAGACCAGGTAACAGAACAAACAAACTATCAGACTTTTCTCAAAATTCTCTCCGGTGATTGCTGAGTTGACTTACATGTTGTGAGGGCTGCCGCTAGACCTAGTTTAACGAAGCGCACTTTTGCGTACAGTTTTGCGCTTTCAGGCGTAAAAACGAGTGTGCATGTGTGAGCTTGTAAGAAATAGTACTCAAGTGAGTTGTGTGTGTAATATTGTTTAAAGGTTCTTCTTATTCATTTGTCGGTTGTACACTTTTATCTTCCTGCCTGTCCAGAAACAGCGAACACGAACAAGAGATTCACATAAACACACACACAAAAAACGCAACCACAACGTTCTATATGGTTTGAAAGATTTTAGCTTTATTTTGTCTTGTTTAGTTGTTTCTTGCTTTGTTGTTCACTCTTGACTTTTTGACTCTTAAGCGTATGAAAGATACGCCACTAAACTTGATTTGTCACAGGAGATGTCAATATTGTTTAAATATTGTTAAACAGTTTGCTTGTTTTGCTTGTTGGTGTTTCTTACTTAACAATTTCTTTTGTTTGTTACCTTTCGCTTCATTTCTCATGTCTAGTGCAACCGCAATCAAAAACGTTACTGTTGTTCGTTTTTAGTTGTTGTCAATCTTCTAGTTAATTGTATCCATTGTATCGCATGGGGTGTGTGGAATTTTATTTATAATATTTATTTATACTTTTCCTCTTCTTCTTTTTTCCTCTTTTTTTATGTCACTGTGAGTTCTGAGCGTATGCATTCATTTAAAAATATGTTAAAGCTTGCTTGTTATTTTTAATTTGTTCTCTTTGCTTTTTCTCTTTCTTCAACAATCGTTTCCGCTTTTCACCTTCTTCTATCTCTCTCTCTCTCTTTATCTTCTTTACCAAACCAATATTTGATGCAGAGTGTGTTTGTTTAAGAGTGTAGTTATTTTGAGTTGCTTATGTTTACGTTACTTCACAATTTTCTCTTTCCCTTTTCACTTCTCGCTTCTTTAGTACCATGTTGCCTGCCTGGAGTATTGGATAGTAGAGTTGTGTTAAGGGTAAGATTTCAACGACTTTAAATCGTTCGATAAGTATGTGCGCATCCTATTCTGCTGATCGTAGAAAGAGGGGATCCTTGTTTTAAACTAGCTTCAGCTTATGAACCTTATCAGCTTCACTGATTCGTGCTGATTATTGGCTAAAATCACTCTTTCGCTTTTTCAATCCCCCGCTTGTGGGTGAGTTTTTGTTTCTCTCTTAAGTACTGTACTATGCTGCAGACATTTCTTGCTTGTTGTGTAATTTAGAGAAGGAGAACAGGTAGTGGTATTTGTTAATGGAAACAACAGTGTGTCAATTGTATACGTGCCTTTGAAAAAAACTCCATATCCTAGTGTTGCAGTGAAACATGACAGACCTTTCTGCTTGCAACATTACAACCGATTAGATAAGAGAAGAGGACAACACGCGATTTAAAGGTAGTTGTTTTTCTTTTGCTTCTTCGTGTACTTTAGTTCGAATCTAGCTTAAAGCGATCTTGCAATTTTAATAAAATGGAGACAGGGAAAATGCTTCTCCTTTGGATCTAATATTTCTACAAAAAATGGACTATACTACATGCAGAAAAGCTACTAGCAATCTTTCCACGCTTCGATCTCCGCCACCTTGAAATGGTTATAATGAAAGAACACGTTCTTGGGTAGATTGTTGAAAGGGAAAGGTTCGCTTTACACTGTTTTATTTGTTCTATCCTTCTGTGTGTTTCTATCTGGCTAGCTGGTTTCCTTTTTCTCCATTTTAGGATCGATTGAATGGGAAAAGTTTGAACCACGGGAAGCTAGTATCACTATTCAGTAGAAATAGACTCATGATTGCTTTTAGCATCTCCTACCGTTTTCTACCTGCTAGAGTGAGGGAAAAGAATAGCGAGAGTCAAGGGAACAAGAATTATAATTTAGTGTTTCAGTATGTATGTGCAAAGCCCTGCTCTTTGCAAGTTTATTCGTAGCTAACACCTTGCAGCTAGTCTGTATATAAAAATATAGTTTAACTTTAGCCGTTTTCATCCAGTATCAGCGGATGATGTCTCTGTCTTCAGCGAGATTTAGTTACGCGGCTGTGCTGTGTTTAGTTTTGAGTTAAATATTAAGTAGAGCGAGAGAGAAAGAAGTTAATCAAATGCATACCTAAATCTCTACTAACATGTTTCCTTCGAATTGCATCTTCATTTTAGTTTTCTTTTCTCATTTTAAAGGTTTCTTTTATGAAATATGGAGTAAATTTGGTTGCTCTCTTGTACGGGATTTTGTTTTTTTAGTGTGTGTGTGTGTGTGTATTTTTTTTAGTTTGTTTCCGTTACACGAGGCCTAGCTAGATAAATTCTTCAATAGATCACTCTAGTGTTGCACATTTGAGAAAGGATTTGAGTGTGTTATATTTAACGGGAAAGAGTTTTCATTATAATACTTTTTGTGTGTTTCATGTTCGTACGTGGTTTTGTAGGCAAGCCTCTACCCAGCCGAGATGGAGGAAGAAAGATGGACTTTGTCTCTTGAACAGAGTTTGACAGGATTTGTAGAAAGGTTTTGGAAAAGGGAATTTAGGAACGCAGTGTTGAAACGTTTGGCCAAAGCAACCCCACCCGCTGTTTCGACACAACCGTTAGTTTAAACTTGTTTTATTTCTTTCTTCTTTTCCACGCGTTTTATCTGTTCCTTGAACACCTTCTGTTTTCATTCTACCTCCTAGTTGTTGCATTGAGAAATTGCATTTGTTTACTGTTTTGATGCACTGTGTTTGTTTAATGTGAGATTGTGGGCTATTTTTTTAAACTTCCCATGGACGTATTAAGTTGTGTTTTATATTGTTTGCTTTAAGTGTTTTGTTTGTTTGCTTACTTGTTGCGTACTTTAAGCCTCCCCAAAACGTCTGCCTTTCCCTGATATGATACTCTTTCCATACTTCCTTTCGTTAAACTCCAAATTGACCTCGCCTAATCACGAAGGTCTGTTAACAAAGAGAGCAAGGTCTAAGGACGTAATCGGACTCATATTCGTCCCACTGACACAGACAGATCAATTACGGTGGCGCTTTTTTGAACGCCACTATGTAATGCAAACCCTTGCAAATTTAATTTGGAAAAAACTGAAGAAAAAACTATCGGAAAATACTGCTGAAGGCAGGCCTATAAGCGAGGTGAAAATTATACACCAGACTTGTCTCATCTGTCACGCACCACCGTCCCATCATATTGCGTCATACTGTCGTGCCGTTTTACTTCCCCCAATTAGGAATGCTGTTTTCTCACAGCCCACGAGCCTCGGTGTGACTTTGAACCATTTCTTTTGTTGGGAAAATTAGAAAAAGGGAAAATTAGACCACACGTGCCGCGACCTATTGGAGAGGTGAAGCGTAACTTTGCTCAAGTCACCACTAGAGTTGTTTGATATGATTTTAGTCGTCAATCGGCGGCACTGGGCGGTTGCAGATGTTAGGTGCGCTCGTGGCAGGAAGCCTTATTTCTCAAAGCGATGTCTCTGGAGCAGGCAGGTCAATGAGTAAAAACGAAGGACAGTCCGAGTGAAATCGATTTGATCGATTGATTTTTGATAGTTTGATTTTTGCAAACCAGATTTTATTACTTTCAACAGTAAGTAAGAACGAGATTGCCTGCTTGCTGTTGATTCTAACTAGTACTTGTAGAGAAAGCGATTACAAGAGAAAACAACATGGTGGATGCAAGGATCATGATCCATTTGCGATCCTTTGTTTAAAGCTGTGCACCGTACGATAGTTATTGCCTGTGAAACAACAGTGTCTTTTTCTTTTTGACAAGGTGAATACTGTTCGTGTTGGAAGCGAAAAGACTTAATCATAGAGCAAACACACACGGCTCCATACGGTGTAATAAAAACGAATTCATTTCAACCACCAAAGCTTCAATGCATCCTTTCCTCCCCCAACGTTACATTCGAACGACATTTTTCGCTGCTTTTGCTCTGTTTCTTGTTTGTTTTTCTGTTTGTGCTGTTGGTATTAGTTTCAAAAAACACTCAGCAAAATATTTCATTCACAAACTGTGCTGTTTATATTAAAACTCGACACGCAACGGGTCATCGAGCTAGACAATTTGTTTTCAATTCCCCATTGTGTTCGTGTTCTGGTTTTGTTCTTCTCACTTGTCTTATTTAAATGTAAACTTATACTAGCGCTATCCT
Source organism: Anopheles christyi (assembly GCA_000349165.1). Taxonomy (NCBI): domain Eukaryota; kingdom Metazoa; phylum Arthropoda; class Insecta; order Diptera; family Culicidae; genus Anopheles; species Anopheles christyi. The sequence continues at coordinate 11,414 of KB684312.1, forward strand.
ATTTGTGTTTGTTTCTTGTTTTTCATATGTTGTTTTGCTTCTTGCTCATAATTTGCGTTTCATCATGCAATACATTTTAGATTGATGTTAATTTAGTAGGTGTAACGTACGCAAATTGTTGTTTCTTGTTGATGTGTTTTTACTTTTTGTTTGTTTTTTTTCCTTTTTTTAGTTCCTATTCTACTTTCTATCGCAAGAACAATGTAAAGAATGCTTAAACCGTACCTATCATTTGTCATCTATCAATTTTTCTAGTGTTGTGTTGTGTGTTTTATCGCTTTTTACGTTTCGCTTTTGCATATGGAGGAAAAGGTTGCATGTCATTAACTGGAACTCGTCTTTAACTTTGTCGCTTAAACTCGGCAGCGCTTATAACCTTAAGGTAAGTAGGTAATAGTATGCACGTATGTATTGTAAGTATGAATGTATATGCATGTATGTATTTATGTATGTATATATATATATAGCTCTATTCGCTTCACTCTGTCAAATATATAGTTAATTCATATATACAATCGTTTACGCATGTGCCTCAATCAACTTTTTTTTTCTCTCTCTCTCTCGTTCTATCGTTTTATTCACCGCTTAGCATAGCTAATTTATTATTCATTAAAGTTAGTTAACGATCCGCTTATATGAGTAGGTGTGTGGATTCGCGATTTGGAAAGTCGAATATACGCGCATGATAGTGCAAAATGGCAATTAGCTGAGAGTGTAAATTGTTTTAAGTTCAAAAGTTTTTTTTGTCACATGTTTTTGCTTTGTTGCTTTTTTCCTTCGTATTTCTCATAGAATAAACGCTTTCGTTAGTTTTATCTTCACACCCTTTCCAAATTGTGTTATCCAGTACTTGTTCTTTTCTTTGCATTGATTGCAGTTTATCTTCTTCTTGACCGCAAATTACACGTTCAATCCTTATCAGTTATAGAGGTTTGTTGTTTTTCTTTGATTTGATTCAACTGTGACCTCGTTTTCCAGTCGTAATGAAGTTTTCTGGTAGATAGATTTGAAATTTTATTACTCTTTTCGAAAGTCATAAGATGGACGCACACAGTGTCACCCTTGAGAGACTGAACAAAAAACGAAAAAACTCCTCCCACCCCTTCCATTGCTGCAGGGTATCAGTATTCACTACCGCACGTCTGCTATCCTTTTTGCTTTGGGTTTCACTTGGGGAAGGGGGGGAGGGGTGATGTTACTCACTAGATCGCATTTCAATGGCGTGGCTACTTTATGTCAGTATGTTTTTACACTTCTTGTCTTTTCGAAACGTTGTAAAAAAGGGATAAATAGTTAGCTTGTATATATAACTATATATGTATATGTCACTTTTATGTATATGTTGTCTATAGTAGGTAGCTTTGATCGCTTTCGTTTTCTTGTTTAGTTCTATCATCCTTATTCTTCCAAATTTCTGTTTCGCTTTTGCGAACTTCAGAGTGTGCAATTATTTGCAACAGTTTTACATAAACACAAATGCACACAAATGCATCCGCAAACTAATGGTGTGACACTTCCACACAGTTAGCCCCTGATTGGTGTGCCTTTTGTCTGTTTATTAGTTACAATTTCTAGCATCTAGATCAATTTAACAAAAGCTAACAATTAAATAGAAAATCACTGTTTCACGCTCTATAATTCACTCCAAACTAATTTGCTATGTACATCGGCCCCTTTTTGAAATACTTTGTTTTTGTCTGGGTGAGAGAAAAGAGCTAGTTTAGACCGGGCTCAGCAACTTGTTTCTTCTTTCTTTACAACTTGTGAAATAGCATTTTCGTTCGAAAGATATTATAAATAGATGTCGATTCTTTTTTTGTTCTGCATCGCAACAAACTCTACATTTTCTCTAGTAGTGTAAAAAATAATTTTCATCAGTTAAATAAAACAATGAACCAGTAACAACTGCTCTACCTCCTGTACAATTACACCCAACGTCAAACTGCAAATCTAATCACTGGATGTTGCTTTGCAAACGACTCTATCTTTTCTATTTACACCCCCTTTTGCTTTGCTTACATTTCTCACAATCAACCTAGAGATGGTCAGTTACTAGGTTTTGCTATAAATAATTACTGCTAGCTCTACTTTTTTACCGCAACTACGGTATCAAACTTTATAATCTTCTCTCCTTAAACATTCCTTTCACTGGAAAATAAGTCTGACAATGGCTTTATAGCTGCGTGTATCTTGGCAAACACACTCGGCCTGCTTCCTAGTAACAGTTGCTCGCGGGATAGCCAAGCATTTTACACGTGTTTTAAAAAAGAGTTTAAATCACATTTTTCTCAGTGTTTTGTTTTGCTGCTTATTTTTGGTTGTTCTACGTTTTGTCCCCTATTTTCTCTCTCTCGTTCTCGATCTTCCACAGTGTGGTGCAAGAATCATTATTTAGACTAGATATTCTACTAAAATTTCAGGTATCAGATTAAACCTCTCCCATCGTCTGCACGCTTTTCTTGCAATTTTATTTCCCACGTGCCATAGTTTGCATAAATTGCCAACATAAAAATCTCTCAACGCATTGTTAGCGCCATCTAGCTTAGCGTTTCAGAAACTTTCCTTGCATTTCAGCACGATGATGTGAAATATTTCAACCACACACCGGTAACGCTGCTTGAAACTAGTAACGCAACATAACGGAACGGTTGGGACGGTTTGCCTTTTTTCCATTTAAAACGTAACTTTGCTCAACTTACTAAAATTAATAAAGCAACAGATTAAATTAACATTCACTACATGTGTAACGACTACAGCTGTAAAACTAAATCAATGAAATACAGAAGAACGCACTTCTAGGAGAAGTTTCCTGTCAAACAAATCGATTTAAAAGTAACGCCACAAATTAACATGTTTGATTTCTTACACTCCTACGCTAGCTCGATGTGTTTTTCTATCTTCCATCATACCGGCTGCATCGAGACCAGCTTCAACAGTGATCCGTTTGGGTAGCGCCAACCGTACGCTCGCATCCTGTTTCAGTTCACTTTGGAGCGTTGGTAGGTTGTGGAGCCTCGGGCTGTTCGTGGCACTGCAAGCTTTGGAGGTACTCCACCCTGCGTAGGTGGACCAGCCTCTCTTTTTCGGCTCGTTCTTTCTGTAGCCTGTAGCGAGACGAAACGAAATAGTTCGATTAAATGGAACACATGCATCGTATTTATTGCAAGAGTTATAAATCTATGTCTAACTTGTTTGAACTACTTGTTTGTATTCAGTAAGACATTAAACAAACGATAAGATCTACAAAGGAACTGAAGACAACTGTGTGACAATAGGATGAATAGCTCACCAAGTTAGTCATTTGCTCATCCCAAGTACTGAAGGTTAGCATAGGGATTAAAGTGATTAAACGGTTAGTTTGAATGTTTGGCTCGCGTAAGACACCTCAACAATAAATGCTCCTTTGAAAACAGTGCAGTTGCTACTTACTTGTTTTTCGATTGTCTCATAAACTGCTGTATCTTCCTAGCGGCCTGATTTTGTGTTCGTTGCGAATAAGTTCGTCTGAAAATAACAAAGTAAAATGTATGAGCATTTTCATCAAACCGGCTTCCCAAGACAAACACTCACTTCAAGGGACCCGACGGACTTGGTTCCTTCGAACCGGAACCACCTGGCTGATTGTTCTGCTGTTGCTGCTGAGGCGATTGTTGCTGCTTCTGCTCGTTGCGGAAGTTCTGGTAATACGTTTCGAGACACTGGGCGGACGCCTTGTCCTCCTCGCTGCTCGTCACCGGTTGCTGCAGCTGTTGGGTGGTTTGTGACTTTTTGAACCGTTTGTTCTCACAGTACGACCGGTAGCCGTTCTGGATGACGAGCGCGGCCTGCGTCATCTGCCGATAGTACGCGTACTGCTTGTACCGCCGATAGTAGTTCTGTATCACAACAGCTGCCGTACGCTCCTTGTCCTGTTCTTCCATACGGCTTTTGCGTCCTTTGTACGAGCGGTAAGCCTTCTGGATGCATTTTGCCGCTTCATACAGCTCACGTTGCTCACGATCTGTATCAGTACAAACTGGAAGGTGAGTATACCTTTCAACACGAATATTTAATGTGTATCTTACCATTTAGCTTTAGATTAGAAAAATCGGCTTCAAACGGTCGTACAGTAGCGTTCGATGACTGGAGAAACTCGGTAAAATCTTGCGTTGTTGGAGGTGGACTCGGAGAGCCGACGGGATGGTCCTGCGGGATCGAATAGCTGGCAGGAGACTGTAGCGGACCGGAAGATGCCGGACTCAGACTTGAGCAGGGCGTTCCGACGTCATGGTAGCTGTGAAATTTACATGGTTTAGTTATGCACATTTCGTATATGTTTAAAGAAGAAAACATCTTACCGGTAGCTATGATCACTGAACTCGAAATTAAACTCCTGATCAAACTGTGACGACGGGAGTGAATCGAGTAATGGCTCCATGAAGGTGTCATTTAGTATTCCCATACCAGTCGTATCCTCATTCAGCGAGTCCGGCAGTGGACTGCCAAGGTACATAGTTTCTTCGGATTCGTTCTGTAAAGTATATCAAACATTAGCACCATTTTCAAAACACCTCCCTAACCTTTTTTTCTAACCTTTATACGTTCTGGCATGGCGGCTATAATTTGTTCAGCCAGTGTTAGTACCTTCGCATCCGAATCCCCTGTGAATTAAGGGAAGGGCAAGGAAAAAGGACAATTAACAACGGTGCTTTAGGTGGATTAGGATGGATAAGTTGGTTCAGTAGATCTAACATCACATCACGACACAACATTCCACTACGAAGCACAAGCAAAAGCGATTTCATAGAGTGAACAAAACAAAGCGTTAGTGCAAAACGACTTACCTGGTGCAGTGATAAAATTGATATAAATTCTACAAGTACCTGGTCATGAGTGTGTTGCATTAATAAGTGTTTTATTGTATGACTTGCATGTACATCATTGCTATATTGTTTTAACATGAATCCGTTTAAATCTGTACTTAAGAGCATATCAGATGCAAAATCCCTTTCAACATATTTACAGTTGAAATAATAAAGCATAGGGAAAGTAAAACATCTCCTATACAGTTCAAGGTAAGTGCATGTTATTTAGATTTGAGTTCGTTAGTGAACAGAAAGATGTTCGTAAAAATCACTTGGAGATACACAAGAAAACTAAACACATATTAAAACATCAAGAAGATAGCTAGAAACACATAGAAATCATATCTAATACATATCAGGTAAAACAAAATATAATAAAAATCAAAAACCATATAGAACACACGCGTACGCACACCGAGAGATAGATAATGAAAAGAAATGTAAGAAGAGAAGGATAGATATGCTAAACAACTAAACAACAATCAAACTAAACCATCTAATCCAGTTGGAATGAGAAAGGAAGGGAACGGGAAGGATAACTAAACACGACAAACAAACAAACCAACATACAACGAAACTAACAAACGTATAAAACAGAACCACTAAAGAAAACCGCCTGAACGACGACAGTGGTGGAACTGACCTACGGTATTCGTACCGGCACCGGCACCATTCCCACTCGCCCCTGGACCCATATCCATACTATCAGGAAGCTGATGGTGCGGTAGGTGACAGTCGTCCTCCTGCAGTGAGTCGGCATCTTCGCACATCGGGCTGGTTTCCGTTGCCGAAACCTCACCTGTGCAATCGAGACAGGGCCACGGTACCGTATAGTGAATGGGTTTTGTTTTGTTTGCCCATCACCGTCAACATAGCAACATTTCGTGAGTAGAAGAACGTAGTACGGACGAATGCAAATTAAAGTAGGAAAAACAGATAAGAACAAAGAATGCATAAAGAAAACACGATAAACGAACAATAATTATCAGCAATACTAGAAAAGTTGAGTTCAATTGATCACATCTCAAACAAGACGATAAAGCGAGAACTACAAAATAATTCATTTTCGGTCTTTGTCGCTCCTGTGCAGGATTCCATGTCTTGGCTGATAACCCAACTGCAACATAGAGAGAGTGAGAGGGCTGGAGGAAAAAATCTACTACGCAAAGTAAAAGGAAACCGATATGACATTCTCAAAAAAGCTTTTAAATTTTGAACTCAAAATGTTCTACCACTACTCTTTTGTATTTCTTATAAGTAACTTAAGTTAGTTTGAAATGTTTACTGAGAAACACACCTGCATGGTGTTCTGTAGGTTAACAAAAACGTATAAGCAAATCTGAAAATGATTGAATTACTGGCAAAAAAGTGAAAATAGCAATGCAAGAAAGCCATCCTATACTAGCTACAGATGTGTTTTATGTGTGAGTTTAAATAGAGAGTTAGATAAGTGGGCGCATTTGATCAGTCATGAAACAGGTTAGATAATAAAAAGTTAATAGAGTTGGAAAATGCACAGCGTTGAAAAAGAGGAGCGTGTTTAACGTCTCTCCTCTTTAGCAAAATCCTTATTACACAGGATATGTACGATCATGAGTATTGCGAATCTCATAAGTTTAAAGATCATTAAATCAACCCCATTTATGGAGATTCGGGACACTACTTACACAGTGCAAAGTCCATCTTGCGCAACGGTGACAGCAACGAAACGTTGCTCGAAAGCTGCGATGGCGACTCTGAGGTGCTTTCGCTCAACGATAGCGAGAAACTGTCCGTCTCACGATCACCTGCCGCAGTACTGGACGGTGTACCGGGTTGGTTCTTGCCACTTGGAAGTCCACCACCAACACCACTAGCAGATGCCAGCGGAAGAGACATGCTACGATCCATTCGGTTTGTGCGCTGAGCTTCACGGAACGCTTTGCCAGTGCGGCTTAGTGCCACCGAACGGTTTTCCATGTTGATGCCACTATCGATCGATGAGCGTTTGGAGAGTCGTGCACCGGGTGGGCTTTGACTGTGAAAAAAACCGGAAGGTAAATGTAGCAAATAGACAGATATCGACATTCGAGCTTGCAACTAACCTCGAGTAGACTGCGCCCGGACGCAAGAACACACCATCATGACTACGATTACTATCCGAGTTTGGTGAGAGTGCGTTCGAAAGCATCGGATTGGAGTTGGTGTTCTCCAGCCCATAGTGCAGCCCACCGGACTGTGAACCAGTAGACGAGCAGGAACCCTTCATTTCACTGTACGGTGAAAGGGCGGTCGGCGAAAGAGACGGATTGAAGGGCGCCACTAGACCGAAGTTGTCGTTGCTACAACTATCACTGTTCGTACCGTGCAATCCCTCGCCGTAGCTGAAGATCTGATTCAGGTTCAGGAAGTTATGCAACGAACCGGATGTATCGTTCGCCAGCGAATGTACATCGCTGGCCAAACTCCCCGACGGCAAGTTGTTGTTACCGTCCGTGGCTTTACAGTCACCCGTACTGCTGCTGCTGTTGCTGCTGTTGCTACTGCTACTATTGCTTTCGTTTAGATTGCTGAGCAGATCGTTGCCGGGAAATCGATTGTCAGCTGAGGAGGGCGGGGTCTCAGCCTGCCCGGTGGACGTTTGGGCAGGTGAGGTCGATGGCGAGGAGGCGCTGGAAGAGTGATTCGAGCAGCTGGTTGGCAATGTGTTTGGCGAAGCGGAGGAAGCGGAAATCGTGCTGGAAGAAGCTGTTGTGGACGACGAGATTGAGGCAAGCGTCGGAATGGAAGCACTCGTTGGTGTGCGCTGCTGGATGTGGATTCGCTCCTTCTCCTGCCGTTCGAGCTCGTGCGCCAGATCCCTGTGGCCATAGTCACGCGCCACCTCCACCGGTCCCTTCTGCGCATTGTTGCGCACGTTCAGTGCGTTCTGGTTCCACTTATACAGTATTATCGCTGTCTCGATGTGTCCTCGTGCACACGCTAGTGTCTATTGATAAGGGAAAATATTTGGTCAGTCAAACTCAGAGGAAGAGCTGTTCCAGCGGTGTACTAACCAGCGGCGTGTATCCATCCTTGTCTTGGCTGAGCGCATCGATTTCAGCCTCCAGAATGACGTTTGAGTTCTCCGCCTTCCAGGTCAGCATCGTGCGCACTAGCTTGGCATAGCCGAGGGCTGCTGCCAGATGTAACAGCGTCATGCCCTGGTGCTTGTCAATGAAAGGGCCCGGCGTTACGGAGCGCCACATTTTTGCGGTAAGCGTTTCACAGTAGTTCACAAGTCGATCCTCAAAGTTATTCTGCTTAAACAGAAGCGTATCTTCAGGCTGGAAGCAAATGAAAGAAACAACGCAACATTAATTTTGGGTCGTACGCGACTCCAGCAGTTCGTCACTCACCAACTCTCCCGGTTCGATTTTTATTTGCAGCTTCTCATCGATCGACTCGAGCCGGTTCAGTAGGTTAAACTTGTACAGCATATCGTTACCGTTGCCCTCGCACTTTGTCTCAAACTTTGGCGGAGATTTGTACTCAAAGTTGACCGCATTGGATATCACAAAACCATCACAGGCGACCTGCAGCGTCACGATGCCGACCTCGTGCGCAGGGCAGTAGCACCGCAGCACACCGTCCTGCACCAGCGTGGTCGGCACCGGGAACGAATCGAATAATACTGTATATGCGGAGCTGGTATTCCATGGCCCGGTTACCAGCACCTTGATGCCACCCTCTGGGTACGCCCACTCCGGGCTGAAGTCCGATATGGTGGACACGTTCGGCATCGTTTGCGTTGACTGCTGTTGCTGCGGCTGGTTCTGTACGTGATGTTTGTACTGACCCAGCTCGCTGCCACTATCACCGGCATGCTCCCCTCCACCGGGAGCGTCATTCGTTCCATCATGGGCACCATCACGCAGGAACTCACTCTTTGCATCCAGCTCGAGCTCCGGGAACTCCACCAGCATGTCAAACGCGTCCAGATTAACAAAGACATCGTCATCCACCGTCCCATGATTATCGCCACAGTTCTCGATAAAGTCCATTGGGTTGATCTCACCGTTCATCGCGTCATCGGTAGGCGTAGTTTCGTGACCGGCGACATGCCCACCAAGCGGCATGTTGGCGCTAAGCGTCTTCTGAATATCTTCCTGCGACAAGTCGAGAGTTTCGTTGAAGAACGGCAGATTGTCATGATGGTGCGTTGGGCCACCACCACCACCACTACCACCACTGTTATCCATGGTTCGGACCGGACTTGCCATTGGTGTGTGATCCTGATAGCCAAATATGCTGTCAAATGATTGCTTGTCGGAGCTCCCGCCCGTTGTAGTGGCTGATGAGGGGGAACTATTGGATTGCTGTGATGACTGTCGCTGTTGGTGGTGCGATAGGGACGGGACGGGTGATGATGACGCATCCATCATTTCCTGCTTCGGAACCGAGCTGGAGGATGATTCCGTTTTGATGGACCCATCAATATCCTTGTCGCTGACTTTCTGTTGGTGCGATTGCTGACATACGTACGATTGCTGCTGACCATTCAAAATGAGTAAGCTACCAGGAGCTCCAAGGTTCTTTAATTGAGAGTTTAGAAATGAATAATTAAATTAAAGTTTGAATTGCAACATGAGCTTCTGTTTCACTCACCTGTCCCAAACTAAGTACCAGTGGGGGTGTCGATGTTGCACCGTTACCATTGACCGAGAGTCGATTATGATGAACCGTACCCGAGCCCTGACCACCCTGACCCTGCCCATTGCTATGCGCGTTCGACATCGTGCCACCGCCACTGGTGCCACTCGAGTCACCGCAGCTACCGTCCGACCGCTGGCTGAGTGCGTTCGATGGACGATTCACGCTCTGACCGGTGGAACCGATCATTGATATATGATTCTCGTTGCTGCCGTTAAGATTAATGTTCGCATCGCGAGATCCCGCAGGTACGCCGTTTGTAGCGTTCGACCGGTCGGTGCCACCACCATTCGACACTGTCACTTGATTCGAGTGGCCAATGGCGGTTAATTGATTGCTGCCGACACCATTGGTGTTGCTGGTGTTATTATTGCTGGTACTGTTGTTGCCGCTGCTGTTGCTGCTGCTGTTGCTGGACGAATTATTGTTACCGTTCATCGTAAGCGTATGTTGCTGCTGTTGGGTATGAGGATGCCCATGAACATTAGGATGCTGCTGGGGATGTTGGTGATGCTGGTGTTGTTGTTGGTGATGTTGGTGTTGTTGGTGATGCTGCTGCTGTTGCTGCTGATGCTGATTGCTTGTGATAATCATGGCCGATCGATGTCCACCGAGATGATTGGCTTGCGAACCGATGATGCCGTTTGTAATGTGACTACTGACACTTGTTAATTGTGAGCTACTGTTACTGCCGCTCAGCGTGCCCAGACCGGAAGTGTTCTGATTGCTGGGCCTAATTGAATTCTGCCCGGTGAGGCTCTGCGCCGAGGTAGGAATGACTTGGAAGTGTATCGACGTGTCGAGCGTCTTGGGCGTTATGGCACGCGCTCCGTTCGGATCAAGGATGGTGTGCTGCTGGTGTTGCGATTGCTGCTGCTGCTGCTGCTGCTCGACCCGCCCTGTGGCCATCCTTCGATTATCCAACCATCGTGGATACATCTGAAAGGGGGGAAAAGCGAAGCCATTGTTATTCGCAAACTTAATTGAGATTTTGTGGTAAGTGAGCGATTTGCAATAAACCTACCCTGGAACCGATCAGTACGTTTGGTGCTGTACCACCACCACCACTACCACCACCGTGACCATCCGCCCGTTTGCCCAGCTCTTGTACGCTCTTTGCCGCGCTGATACGTCTCATCGGATGTGAGCAGGACTTTCCATCGGCACAGTTTGCATCCGGGCAGCCACACTCGAGCTGCTTCACCAGTGCCGTCTGCCGAGCCATGCGTTGCTTCTCCATCAGCTGACTAACGATCGCTTCCACCGTTTCGGCCGTCGAGATTTCAATCTCGTTCGCCGTGTCCGGTTCGTCCTCGCTGAAAACTGTGGGAAAAACTAATCACACAATCAGTGAAAGCACCACTTCCTCGTAATATCGGTGATAGCATAAATTTGTTTTTTTTTTTTTGTTAAGGGACACTTACACATTGGCTTCAGCTGGCTCACCAGCTCTTCCTTTGTCCACTCCTTCTTGTCACCCCACAGAGCAAGGTTTGGCGTGATGACTGCCATCTTGTTGTCGTCCGGATACGGAACGTTCAGGTAGTGTACAAGCACAATGTCCGGGTTTTGTAGCAACCAGTAGCAGCGTCGATGAAACGTGGGAAGAATGGCCGAGTGTACGTAGCAACCGTAGATGCACTCGGTACCCTGCACCTTCAGCTTCATGTGGTCTTCGCGCGTCGTTTTGCCATCCTTGCGCTTCTTCCAGCAGTAACCATCGCGTCGGTAGCGTACCTTCTTGCGCGAATACAACAGCATCGAACCGCTTTTCGGTCTGGCAAAAAAAACGAATGGAAAGAATATCGAGTTGAAGCAATGAAAAATATAACTTAATAATAATTTTCTCGTATTTTTAACAAAAGTCTAACTATGATTGCTAACCATAATAGATTTACCAAATTTCCACCATCTGTTTTACCACCCTCACACGAACCACTCAACTTTGATGCGCCCCAGTTCCAGTTGATGGTCCCTCCCAAAAAGTAATACCACCACAAAGTAAACTCCCTTCTCACACACCTCCCGCACCAACACAAATTCGTCCCGGTAGAGTGACTTCTTAAGACTAACACCAACCAACCAGCAACGAGGCGAGTGTACGGGGTTGCAAAAGAAACGGATCGTTACCGTCGAATGAAATTTAATGACCCATTTTAATTTCGATTGCTTCCCAGCCCATGGCACACTTGGCACGTGGCGATGATAATCCTTGAACGTGCCCAGTTTCGGTCCTTCGAGCCGGCTGCGGTTCGAAAACCTCATGCGTACGGTAAAGGTGAGGTGTTTAAGGTGAAAATGTTACATGCTACATTGTGGAGAAGGTGTATTTGAGAATTGCATCGGTTTTTAAAGGTTTGTGGTTTGTACACGTACAGGGGAGTCTACTAAAAATGTGAAAATTGGGCAACCCCTCTTGGGAAGGTTGAGTTGATTGGATATGTTGTAAAATTTAATTATATTGACATTAACTTTCGGAAACAGGAAGGTGGGATGGTTCGTGGATGCAAGGATTAATGGACCAGCAAAGAGTCAATTTGGGAGGACATCTTTGGGTGCTATTATCCTGCCCTACAGTCCGGTTGACTTCGGGTCGGCTCGTAATGACATAATTATCAATTGCTTTTACAGGTGCTCAAGTATCAATTACGGAGGTGTTACTCATTGTAACGGAATGTCTTTAATTAAGGCTCGGCACGGTAAGGGATGTTAAACGATACAGTTATAAGGAAAGAATGGGTGAAAAAAACCCAACCATAAAGCAATTTTCTTGTAATTATCCACGCATCTTGATAAAAATATGTTTTTACACAACTTGCTTCCGGAACAAATTAAGCTAGGAAGCGTTGGAGCCGCCGCAGTTTAAACGCCTTCGTTTGAAAATAACTCCTTCTATAATTACACAAGACGGCTTACCTTTAATTACTTGCTTCTTGGAAAAGCTATCTTCATCTACTTGCTGCGTTAATTAACTCGGCGACCCGCTAAGAAGGAATGTGTTGCCATTTTTCACTCTACACCGAGACAGCAGCGAGAAGCGTAAACGTATGTTACACGCAAAACTATTGTATTGCATACATTAGCTTCAGCGCTTGGCCAGACTAACTAGCTTAACCCAATTTATTTGTCAACCGATGTGAAAAAGCCAACCGGCAGTTTATCGGTGATGCTAATAAATTTCCGATCCCACACATACGCACCACCACCCGACGGTCTATGCCTTCGAAAGGCCTCACTCAACACACAAACCCCACAACGTACACACTTCCGGGTGGAAGCGAATAATTAACTTCTCACATATTTTTCCCCTGCCCAACTAAAGCCAGCCAAACGAGCAGCGATCGCGCGGCCCGCACTCCAAGACTCAAACGCGACAGTTTATTTTCCACCCAGTGCAAAAGAAGCCACCCACGTAGTGTTCCGGCAGGCACATACAGGCCACAGTTGCAGGGACTCCAAACAAGAATGCCGGAGTGAACGCAGTACCACTAGTGGACGGTGCACACGTCCGTGGAATAGAGGAAACTAGGATTTCTAAGCGCGCAAAAGGATATAAATTACCTTTTAGTCATGCACTTCTTCCTTTTCCATCTCACACAGACACACACAAACATTGGAAAGCTGGGAAAGCATACAGCCTAACTTGTTCCCTAAACAGCCCTGTTCGGAAACGGTGATGGAATGCGTTTCGGGAAAACTTTCCCGTACGTGTGCTATGCTGGGTCTTTAATTAATTCGCGATTCGCCAAGTGCATACCAGTGGTGCAAGCGTGTGTCGTACGACCGAGTGTACGCGTATTGGTTCAGCATGCATACACACGCACATTTTGCGCTTTGATTCTAAAGTTCTGAAGTACGCCAAGCGTTTGAGTTTTGAGTAATTGGTCCCGGCCAATCATTGTCGGGGGAAGGTTTGCTAAATGGTTGAAACCTGTAGCTTTTGGGAACACTTAAGGAACACGTATCATATCGGAAACGGCTAATAGAAAGTGTTTTATGGCTGTAAAAAGCGCTTAAGAAGGGAAATGGCCTTCAAAGTTCTCATGATAATAATAATAAATATTTAAAAAAATTATAAATGTTTTGCAGAGTCCTTACATAGGATTTACAGAAGAGAAATTAAAAGAGCACTAAATTTATTTAGCTAAACCAAGTTAAACTACTAAGATAATCTATTTTCCTAAATTTTACGACCAAACCAAATCTAACATACATATTACTCATTGGCGTTCAAACCCCCAATAACTTGTCGGGGCTACCGATAAGCCTCTCTGGACAGCTTGCCATTATCTAAATCCCATTTGCTGCAAAATTCAACGTAAAATCCCTTTTCCCTCACGCTTGAAAAAAGCAGACAAAAAAAGACACGGAAACATTATCGGTCAACGAAAAACTAGGTCGCCCTCTCGACCACAGGTTCGGTGTGGAAGGAAACCCATGAAAGTGACCACCCACCCCGGTACGCGTTCGGCACACGCTCAAAACGTAAGCCTACGTCAGCTCTTAAAAAAGGGATCACAGCTTTAAATTTCACTCGCTAATGCAAACACCCAATAAACCATTCGCTGCTTTCCATCAGTGTGTGTTTTGGGATTCGGTGAAGGAGAAGCATCCTTTATTTACACCTTTCATCATTCGAACAGCACGAGCAGGAGAGCTACGACTCCAACCGGTGTCGTTTGCTCCTTTGCTTGGCAGTCCCACCGGTTTGGGAAATAAAATGTTTAAAATTACATCACACAATAATCATAAATAGGTATCTCCCGGCGTCCACGGCTCAACACTGGCACGTGATGTTGCTAATGTTCCACCACACATAGTGTGTTTCTGTGTGGATACAGAGCAGGACATGTTTGACTGTGTATTTTTGGGGATAAGCACCCTCTCCCATGAAGAATCATGTTCCAGCCTCAGTGAGAAGGGAGAGATGATAAAGTTAAATTAATGTGTGTTTGTGAGAATAAATCTTCCCTCGAGAGTCGAAAGATAGGAAGGAAAAAATCCCTCTGCTGGCAAACCCCCGAACAAGATGTCCCAAGATGTGATGAGTGAGTCGTTTATTGTGCACACGAGCTAAATGCCACCTGTCCTGGCAAAAGAAGCAGGTCGCACAAAACACGCTTCACCGTTGCCTTTTTTACGGTCCTTTCCGTTTCTTGTGAAAATGAAAATCATCATAAACCGTTTACCCAGTTTGTTTCGCGACACAGCCAGTTAACCTTAAAAGACGACAGCCGTCTTCCTCGCGGGCTGACACAAATTTATGAATATCCTCGTTTATGCTTCTCCCATCGCGGCCAACCGATGGTTATTCCCTCAGCACGCTTGACACACTCGTGGAAACAAACACACAGCAAAGTGTCCGTGTTTCACACCGTCTCGACATATTCTTTTCCATTTCCAAGAGGTGGAGAGTTTTATGATGACAGGGGCTGCTTGATGCTTGTGTCTCTGTCGGTTTATTATTAATTTGTTTCTGCTTCATACACTGTATGAGCTGACGTGGTAAAGGGGCTAGGGATACTGTGCGGATATGCTTGGCGAGATGGTTAGCCAATCTTAAACGTACCTTGTTTTAACTTCCTTGGATTGCCACTCGGAATGTTTATCGAAGCTGATCAGGATGGCCGCAATTTCCTGCAAGTAAAGAGCAAAGGAAAATATTAAATCAAGTAAATATTATGTTTTCGGACTATCTGTTGGGCACAGGTAGCCTTTAGTACAATGCAGTTAAGTATGATGATTATACTCCATTGCATAGTTTATTCCTAACTTCCACTTTATTATATACAAATTCTTAAAATCTAATGAATTTTATTTACTATTTTTTGACCAATGAGTGGATTCAAAATTAATTGTTCTTAACTTGTGTAGAATTAAACACAACTGGATCTATAAAGCTTCATCATAACTACCGTCGGGTTTACTACATTTTATTATTAGAATATAAGCCAGTACAATTCTAACTTTTTTAAAGTGCTCTTTTTCCAAACTCATCACAACATTCTTTTATCTGTCCTTGCTCGGTTCGTCTCATTTGGTAGCATTTAATTTACTCAAATACATACAATCCATCTACGATCAGCAAACAGCAGGATGCCCCAACACATACCCAAACACAACGCAACAACAAAAAACCTCACCGAAACATTCCGTTCCGTAACGAAAAGTTTGCCCTTTGCTCGTACCATCTCCCAATCTCTTCAACGCTCGTCAAAACGGAAGCTCCCAATGCTACAACTGCCTGGTCCAGCCACCCACACAAGCACAGCAAAATGCTTACCACGCAGGTACAGTAGAGCCCTTTTTTGTGTCGTCGTATCTCACGGCACATAGTGCCATCCTGCTTTGGGCGGCAGCAAGAACCGACAAGGCATCCACCCTCTAAATGTATTATTTTTTTATATGTTCATCCCACCCAACGAACACATAAAACACAACTTTCTCACGCTTCACCTCTCCCCTCGAGTCTCGAGTGCCCTAATTGGGGATGCTTTTTATTTTGCTGTTTTTTTCCAACACCGTCAGCTAAAGGCAAACCGACGATAAAGACGAGACGATGAGCGCTACACTCCCGGCCTACCTACGGAGGGAAAACAACTATGCTCGTCGCCGTCAGTTGTCGTTATCAGACATTTCATCGTCGTTAGGTCGTCTCGTTTTCGACGACCAGCTTTTTCCCACGCTTGCTCTCTTTTTCCCATTCCGAGAAAACACAACATTCTTGCTCGCTTCATTTTTCCCAACCGTCCCGCTCGCGCTTGTGTTATCTCTATGCAGCCTTCTTTCTGCCTGTCTTTTGCTGTCACACATTCGCTACTTCCCGCTCACACTCGCGGACTTTTGCTCGATCCATTCAAAGGGGCCGTATTTCCACCAACCAAAAACGCGTATCTCTGAAGCTTTTTCCGAAGCTCTCGAAAAAAATAAAATAAAACGTGCCAGCCAGAGGTCGTATCACCCAACCATTTTCTACCGTTCTGTGATGTGTTCTTTGCTCATGCCTAGGCACGGTTCTACGCGAAGGCGTATGCTTTTCTTCGTTTGCATCGGCTCGTTTATCTAATTATCTCGGGCTGCTTTTGGTTGCCCCGGGGTCGCTCTGGGCTTAAATTTATGCATTCCTACTTTCAAGCCTTTGGTCGTTTTATTTTGTGATTGTTAAATTCCCTTCCAAAAAGGGGAGTTTTCTCACAAACTTCCTGAACTTTGCCAGGCCTCTGCAACTGTGAATGGGCGTGGGAAGCAGCGCTACGTGAAATTCCTTTTTTGAGGCTCCTAGCAAGCGATAAGCAATCGAAAAGGAAAAAAAGGATTTTGTACCACCACGTTGTGAAGGTGGTACAATTTACTGATTCTCGACTCAATTTTCCTCCAGCAACTACGCGGGTGGAGTAATACTTCTTACTATTTATTTTTCTTCATTTCTTATCAGGCTATCTAGGCCTTTCTGAATCATGGTGCTCCCTTTTTGGGCAGAACGAAAGGTACGAAGGAAATCTCCAGCAAACAGCAAACTGAAAAAGAATATATTTAATGGTGCCACACATAAGTAAGTAAACGTACGCCGGGAAGTGTTCCGAACAGTGGAACGCTATATCTCTCCTGTCCATTGTTGTTGTGGCCCAATTCCCTCAACCGGTGCCACTACCAACATCTTGTGCCAAAAGTAACCAACTCTGGGCGTCATTTACTGTGCACACACGCTTCTTGTGTGTCTGCAAGCATGAAATTCAATCTTCTTTCCGCTTTCCTTCGCGGAACGAAACTGCAGCTGAGAAGATGTTTTCCAATGTAACGGTCCACTTCACTACCGCTTGTTGCTGTTTTGCGTCCTGTCGTCGGCTAATGAGATGCAAACGACAATCTTTCTTGCAGTTTTCACATCAGCCCAAACGGTTCTCTCAAGCAATCCGAACCACCGTGGCAAGCAAATGTGGTTAATGTTGGATTTTGTGTAGTCTGCGTGCCGTTGCAACGATTTCAATCGAGGAAATTGAATGCAATGAGCATTCTTTTCTCAAGCAAAGATTTGGGGGAATGGGGGAATGCGAATGTTTAGATATTCACTTCTTTTGTAGCCGGCTTCTTTTACATGGCCGTGTGAAAGGAAGACAATTGAAGTAACTTGCTCGTGTAATGCCAGCAATCTGATAAGTAAGTGGTGCTCTGGCAGTGTAGTTTAATTTAATATTTGCATATGAGGAAGTGTGTACATGTATGGAATGCATTGTTCTACATAAAGAATATCTGGAATAGGGAATGAATGGTGAGAATCGTGCATTAAAACGACAACGAGACTACTACAAACGGCTATGAATCCAATAAGAAGGACTTTTAACTTGTGAATATGCTAAAATTAATTTTTTTTTAAATTAAAATATTTTGAAATATTTGATCTCCACCATGGAATATATAATGGATTGATATAAATTTTTTCGCTACACTCACAAGATTTTGAACCTTAAGATTAAGTACACGAATTCTTATGGTCCTAATGCAGTGTACTAAATAAATACAGACGTTCAACTCAAGTTACATTAATGCTTGCTCGAGAATTAAAGCAAAGTAGTAGGATTGAATTGTAGAGAGGATCCATGTTTACGAAACTATAAAGTATTACATCGCATCAACTGTTTAATGAGAAAATTATTCTTATATTTAAATTAAATTTCCATCGTAATCTTATGTAATTCAATCATCTTCATTCTTCACTTACACCGCGCAATCAGGACCCATCCAACCGCATCGAATAATGATATTCCGATCACATACCTTTTACCGATTACCCAATCGAAGTTGGCACAGTAAGCATGTCGTCCGCTTACTGTCTAGCTACTTTCTCATTCTCCTTCCTCTGCTCATCACTTGAGCCCATCACACAGGAAAGAAAGCCGCCCACTTTGAAGAACAATAAAATAACACTAACATAAATCATGTAATCGCTGTACTATCGAACGTGAATGGAAAGCAAGCTAGACTTTTGCTTGCAGCTAGAACAATGTACAGATGAATCTTCACGTAACGGCAGCGTAAGGTCTGCTGGCATCAACAACAGCAATAATCGCTCGCTTCGAGTGAACCTCATGAAGGAAGCATAAAACCTGTACGACAAATAATAATAGCCCAACAACAGCCATAACAATTTGGCATCCCTTTGGCCCTTCTCTTGGGAGTGGGACAAAACTGAGCCTCTAAATCTTCATCTAAAACCAATGCACCTTTCGTGTGAAGTACGAAAGAAAGGTAAGGACGGGAAGGGATGGGGTTCCTTCGGGCAGTTGAATGTCGAATGTGTAGTTGGCTTCGATAGAATTTATCCGATAGGCACACTTGCACCCATTTGTACTCAGCAGTGGAAAGAATTGTGAGACATTCCTTTGCCAGAAACGAATCCGACCGACCGACCCACCGACCGTTCAACCAACCGACCGGTTCCGGTCCGGCTCGCACATTCGCACATAATAACACACTGAATGATGTCCTATAAAATTTAATGTATGATTATATTAAAACCGTATTATTGTTTTTATGGATTTTATAAATCTGATAAAGAGCGAAGCGCAAGTAGGTGAGCACCATAGCTTGGTCGGGACGGGACAAACGGTTGGAGAAAGTAGACGTAGAACCATTCTCATTTTCCAACCCATTCACCCGATTGCGGACTAGACCATTTGGCGAATTTTCCACACCGTTCAATTCACCGTACTGCCGGGGATAAGTATCTTGTAAAACGATGAAACGCTGTGTAGGAAAGCCATTTCCTCGGTTTATTTCTTTCTATTCCCGTCGAAGCGTTCCTCCTGCAAGCAAACCGGCAAAATGTCAAGCAAATATTTTATGCGCTTCGTGTGATTAAAGCGTGCAAGACCAAAACCAATCGAGATAAATGATGTTCTTGCCACTTTTTCCCCCTTTAGTCTCTCAGAAAATGAATGTTCCAATTTTGCCTTCCTTTTGACTGGGATTTGTTTTTTTTTTTTGCTCCTCTTTCAATAAAGAAATGTACGACGATGCACTTTTGATCGATTTGAGCAAGAAATCAATTGAACATGCAGCAAATCTTTCCCTCTCGGATGAATTTTAATGCATAACGACGTGCGGAATTGAACAAACTAAGCACATCCTTCTTTTTTTTAACCCTCCACATCAAGCTTCGTTGGCCTGATTTTGACATTGCGCACCTAATTTGGTTCACGAGTAGGCATGAATTTCAATTCGTTATTTGATCAAATATGAAGTTTTCGGTTCTGATTTCATTTCATGATGGCATTTCGTTCATGATGGCATTTCGGAAGACTTTGATTTGAAACAAACAAGTGGGGTTTTTTTTTTTATTTTCCGAGTTTAAGTGCTAATCACATTCCAAGCTTGTGCTGACGGTGAGTTAAGCAATCATACTTACCAGTTTCATAAAGAATAAGAAACCTAAATATATTTGTTCCTCTCAGTAGAAAAATACAACACTTTAAGCTACCAATAGCGTTAAATAATCGTATGAAATCTTCTGTAAGAACAAATTTTCAAACCAAAAGCTCCAATCAGAACCCTATAGGCTTACTCCCTTTTTTGTCCGGTCACTCAATGATTAGTGTTGGGCGCATATTGCATGCGCCCTAATTATCACTTATCGGCAAATAATCGTTACGAAATTATGTAAATACTACCACCAATTTTCATTCTCCCGTTTTCCCCTCTCTCCTTCTATGCGCCACCATCAATTAGTACACACAAACAACTGGCAATAGTCGGCACCCGATAACACACCTCGCACGCAGTTCTGGTGTGGCGGACCGTTCGTAAGGCACGCCCCATTCAACATTGACGGCTTATCGAAATCAATTTAATCACTTTATCCAAGATCAACGACGCTCCAAACACAGTGGGAAAGCGTGAAATGCCGCTCTGGTGTGGGTTCGGTCGCCGTGAGCCATTTCTTCTTCCGCCACGATAATTATCGCAAAGGCCCATAAAAATTACAACCATTGCACTAAGCCTTCCTGCCGTGCGTTGGAGTAATTTAGTGGTTGTTGATGTTTTTTCTTCTTCTTCGTGTGGCCACTTTTCACCCATTTTTTATTCTTCCAGCCACCGAAACAACAAACAGCAAGCCCCAAAAATAGTTCCGCTCTTTGGCCTTTCGTTGAACTTTCTTTAAAAGAAACTCGAGCCATAATCGAAAGTGGACTAACAGTAGCAAAACAGTTTAGTGCCAACACGCTGGAAAATTCGACCAATCTACCTTCGATATCCATCGTACGCCCCGAAAAAAACAAAACCAAAGCAACACGGACACGAACGGAGTGATTAATTTTTCCTGTTTTCCGTTTTACTTTGCAGCGTTTCCCAATCTTTGCATTTTGACTGTAGGTTGGTTGTGGGTGTAGGTGTATTTTCTTTGCACACAAACTTATTTCGGTGTTGGACGTTCGCGGTAGCAGGCTAATCGGCGCTAATTTATGACCATTTATCGTGATTCGCGGTCGAATACTTCCGTCAGAACAGATTTACCTGAGAATGTCTTAATAAATTAATGGAAGGGAATAGACTCGCACCTAGGGAGAATGTGAGCTGAGAAGCATTTTATTACAATTCAAATAGCTGGAAGTTGGTGTTATTTTGCTTGGTCAGTGAATTAAGAAATGGCATGGAAAAAGCGTAAGACATTCTTTGGTAAAAAAACTTGAACGAAAATCTAAAATTATAATGTTTTATAAAACATGATAAACAATTGACATACTAATTGAGTTTACTCATAAATAAAATTAAAAATATGTATAAGTAAAAACAAGAAAAAAAATCTTTTTTTTTTCTTATATAAGCCAAACAAAAATGGACACAAAATTACAATCCATCCAATCCATTTGAATTCCTAGAAGAAGATAAATATTCTCAAACCGTAAATTATTATTTCCTTACTTCACTTCACTAGCAGTAACAATCATAAAAAATGAATCTATTCACCACATGCCTGTGAGTTGCTTGCTGTGACGACATCAACTCGTATAAATTTCATCCCGTGAAGCTGTCCGACTCTCGACACTGTTCAAAGCTCAAGATGAACATAGTTAAAAGCATCCAAAAAAACATCCCATAAGATAGTACAAACATTACGTAGAGCAACTGTGCGAAACAAAAAAATACGTCTCCGAAAACACCCCAACAAACACACACAAAAAAACCATTCCTAACAACACATTCAGCTTCCGAGGTGGGGTTTTGCTATGCTTCTGAACACTTCACATCCTCGAAATAAAAACGCATACATCCGCCACGACGTGAAAATGAAACTCGACACACGAGAATTGTTTTTGCCTCAACATTTTTCAGCAAAGATAACGCGACCGGTCGCCCAAATTTCCCGCTTTCCGGGCACTCCGAAGGCCTAGGAAAAGCGAAGTGGTGGACCAAACCAAACAAAAAAAAACCCCCCTGACTGTCGCCGGAAGGATGAGATGCCGCTCGACATCAGCAAACCAAAGCCAAGTCCACTGACCTGTAGGATGCACTTGTTCCACAGGGTAAAGGAAGCCACGGTGCTGACATATCTCGTCGCCAAATCTAACCCCCACCCATTCCCAGTGCGGAGTATGTGTGTGTCGATCCCCCACTGTGAAGCTCTTCCGAGCACATGGGATACATTGGCAAGGAGCGTGAGCCATGAACGGGCAAACTTTATTTATTACATAATGAGAATTTTGATAAAAATCAAGTTGCACATCCGGGGTTGCACGTTGTAAATTTTCCATACACAACTGGAAGGAACCCATTCTATTCTGGCTTTTCGCACCACCGTTGTTTCTTTTTGAACGAGACATTGTTTTATTTTTTTTTATGTTGAACGAGTGTTTTTATGCCTTGACTTACTCGCCTTCATCCATCCTAGTGAAGCCCGTAACGATGCTGTGAGATAACGTTAGCCTTGATCTCGCCCTACCCGACAGTACCACTCGGGAGCGATTTGGCGATAAAAGTGGAAACTGGTCCCCGTTAGATGAGCATGTCCTTTGGTCTCGTTTTCCAGCGATTTGTGAGAAACCGGGAACAGTTCGTAAAGTTCATAAATTTTGCATCGAGCCCGTTTGGGGTCGATTATGAGCCGGTGAGCGATAAATTATTACCAGAACAATGAATCGTGTTCATTAAACGTTCATTATCACGCATACCTTACGTTTTGAAGTGGTGAAGTACAGCGTGTAAGCATTTTATGATTTTTGGTTGAAGCGTTCTATCTAAAGATTGTGTTGCTTTGTGATCTAAACAAAGAAGCATTAACTCCATTCTGAACACCCTGCATGGTATGCACCTTATTTAAAAAGGTTATTTAAATCGTTTAATGGTTTTGAAAGCATCTCTTTCGACTAAAAGTAATTAACAAATCAAATCGAAATTAACAGTTATAAACTTCCTTGGCGATTGCATATTCTAAGGCGACTTGTAAAATTCAATGTTCCATCGATCAGTAATCCACTACATGCTAAACTTTCCTGTCTAATCTCGATTTTAATAATCATATGATTTCAAAAGATTATAATTCATAGCAATAATTGTCATAATTGACTTCAAATTTTACCGATAAGTGCATCAAAAGCTTCATGGATAAGCTCACACAGTACACAAATGCCATCCAATTTACACGAAAAGATTACCCTACAAGTTGTAATCCTTTTTTCATGTATGCATTACAAAGGCCAAGATGCTCATTCTTTACTCATTCATCCCAATTCACTAGCTCTCTGTGAACCCCGTTTTAGCAGTCCCAAGGGCGACAACAATTATGACCTGCACACCTACAAGAAAACCGTCTTCCCCATCGTCTATTTCTACATCTAATCCTGCTAATCTTGTTCGTCCTAGTGCCAACCGTTTTCTCAAAGACACTGGCAAATGGCCTTGCTTTATCCTGTTCCCGTGTCCATCATGTACCAGCGTATGTTCCGTGCCGATTCTACACAACCTTTGATATTCGTTTCCTCCACCCACCCAGCCAGGGTTGTTTGTGAAATTTATTTTAATGTGCCACTATATTTATATCCATTTTCCTAGATTATTTTTCGCTTCCTTCCGTTGTTGGTTCGCTTCAGAAGCCCATGACAATCCATGGCCTTGATGACAGGACAAATGAATCCACCCTGGACATAACCATCGGTAACGTGCATGGTACGCTGACCATACTGCTGCCGAATGGAGCCGATAGCTGAACGCCATTGGCGGTCTCAACATATCCAGCCAGGAATCAACTGTTTACCGAGACGGAGAACGAAGCAAATAAAGCACCTCACGTCGTCCATAAAAATCGGCCCATTCCGCCCGTTTTGAAACAGTGCTGCTTGGTGGTGGCCCACACAAATCGACCAACGTGGTGGTAGCGCTCCGGTTCTGCCGAGGTCAGAGCACACGTTGCTCCCTCACTCTCAAAACCAGTTTGTCACACGCGCTATGGGAAATGGAGGAAGAAACAACGGGCTGGCAATAAATTAAGACATAATTCACCTCACTCAACCAAAGAAAGCTGAGCCTGTTAGAATTGTTCGTTTTTTTGCTCATTCCTCCATTCTGCTTTCCCATTTTGCTTGGCACCGAATGTTAGAAAACTCGCGCGCAACAACAAGCGAGCGCCAGCTAAAATTGCAAATAAATGTCCATCCGAAATGTGTGGAGCGAAAGCAAATCGGTATGTGTGTGCGATAAGAATGCTTTTCTGGAGTCCAGCAAACAAGAACGAACCGAAGAAAAACGGGGAATAGAAAAACGGAAACTGTATCTTAAGGAAATACTCTCAAGCAGAAAAAAAACGGCCCAATATTTCATTCGGATGTTTACGGAGCTCAACCAAAAATCACTTAATGTACGCTTCAAAACACCGCCGAGAGTGTGCTGGAATCACGACCACTTGTCTCAAAAGCAATGAATGGGAATAAAACTATGAAGTGTCTGCCATGCTCAAATGCGAGATGTGAAGAAAAAAATGAGACACAGCAAGCACAGGAAGATAAAATTAACCGTTCCGTTTTGTTTTGGTGCAAATTTATGGAGAGCTTCTTCTGTCGCCTTTCTATGTGTGAGCTTTCTTCATTACGGCGTTTGCAAGGATAGGATAGCTAGAGACAGGGGGGCAAGCATGGCTGTATCCGTTTCTTTTCACAAGAGCTTTTTCGACGTCTGTATGGCGTTGCATCGTCAAGAAATTTGTACACATTCATTGCCTTTTATCGGATCGTGTACGGGGCAAGCTTTCAACCTATGCACAAGTTCCTCAACAGGCACCAAACCAATGGTCCAGACAGGTCGTACGTACCATATCTCTTTTCACATCGCTCTAAAGTCTGCAGCGTGTTCCTTTGTTTGAGTTCGCCAAAACTAAGGCAAACCTCGAGAAACAAACTATCTTTTCTGAGCTGAAGGTTTGCTTTACTTTTTTACCATTTGCCAATAGCTTCGCTTTGGCTTATGTGCACTAAATTATTTACGTTTGAAACTCGAGAGAAAAAGGCTCTCTTTTCCAACTTTAACTCGTTTTAAAAAATTGGATATTTCACTACCATTTTTTTGTTGTCGGGAGAATGAAAAGGACATTCCAAGGCACCGATCAAACGAGTGGTTTGCCTTAACAACAACAAAAACACAAATTCCACAGCTAGCAACTGCAAACTCAACAGCATCAAACGAAAAACTTTAACAGACCACGAAACGAGGAGGGCGGTCAAAGGGGAGTCCACTATATGGCGAAAGTGCTCAACTGATGTGAGTTTTCTCCGAGAGGCAAAAAGAACTACTATCATAAACAGTACGTGGTCATTCAATTTTCCACTTCATACCCTTTTGCTGGCCTAACTTCCGGTGACCGGTAAGGGAAGAGAGAGCGACAGACTTCCACAAAGAAGAAGGTGTATTGGAAATAAAAGTATGTTTAGCCAAACACACACACATACACATACAGTACCACTATCATATAAAGTTCTTCCCACACGCTCTAAACACGCGCTTTTTGCCCTTTTTCATCCTTTCAATATTTTTTCTAGCCTCTTTTACTCCCCGTTTTTGTGCGTTTCTTGATATGAGGAATGGATTTCTTTTTCAACATTAGCTTCCCGGTTTTATGCCTCCAGTCTTGGGCTGTATGCGTTTTGTTTGTGTAAATGGTGCTACCGCTACCGCTACATCCTTTTACCGTCCGTTGCACATATTTTACCAAATTTTATGCCCATCGTGTATGGGAGAGGAGAGGAGAGTTGGTGGCCAGAAAAAAACCATTTCAATTTCGTGTATTTTTACGATCAAATTAGAATAACTTAATTCGGAACTAAACTTTCACGTTTCGTTTACCGTACGACTGAAAACGCCGGAAAAGAGTAAAGCAGAAACAGTAAAAGGAGCGAGAGAGATGATGAGAGCGAGGGAGAAAGAGAGAGAGAGAGAGAGAGATAGAATAAAATGTACCACGCAACCTCTACTCCTTTTTTCTTTAAGCAAATGTGTTTCTTTTTTACGTGGTCATGAGCACATACACCCCAGCGAAATATGGAGGCGCATGGTTGATTACCTTATCTTGTTTCATCTTTCTTTCAACTTTTTTTGCCCTTTTTTTGTTGTTGCTCTAATGCTTAGTCTCACCGT
>KB684313.1:0-15223 GCA_000349165.1 Anopheles christyi
AATTTGGAACACATATACCCTTAACAATGTATTATTTGTCTTATTCTTTGAATCAACAACCGTAGTCGGTCAAGGCCTGGCTAAGCCACTTATGGCATGGCTGCATGTGACTTATTAGTTTACCCATGACAGGATAGTCATGTATGTTCTACGTATGGGTGTCTCGATCCCTATGAGAATCGAACCTATGTCAAACATGTTGTTGGTCGTACAACTTGACGACTGTACTAAGGTACTGGGGATGTATAAGATTAGATTTTAAGATAGATTGTTTTAAATATAAATTATATCGATCTCGAGTTATAATCGACGTGCTTATTTAAACATGAGCTGCATATTTAAATTACAGCTGACCCAACTTATTTCAATTTTTCCTTAATTAGTTGAGGCATTTAAGCGCAAATTGTAAGGCCTTGTCTACACGAGTGCTTTTTGTAGCGGTTTGGAAAGTTTAAAAAGTTGATTGCTCTAGAGCTTTTTCCAACGCAACGATTCTAGCATACCCATGAATTGCGAGTGGCCTGCCGTAGTGGGTAAAATATATAGAAATGGCAATCGGGTCTAGTGATTCCGGATTGTCAAAAGGTCTTACATAGATGTCAAAATCCTCAAATACGCTACAAAAAGCTCTCGTGTGGACAAGGCCTAAGAGATAGGCCTAATTTAAAAAAAATATTTTCATGTTTGAGCTAATTTCAAAAAAGAAAATTTTCTTAAAAATAAATGAGTAGACGTTCATCGATAGAGTTCGTACTGAGTTCATAAAAAAGTGTTTTTCTTAATATTCAGAAGCTAAATGATATTTAAGGAAAATAAAATTCTAGTATGGGGAATCTGGCTTTTTCGGATCCCATGAGTATTTTTTTTGTTTTTCAAGGTTTTCCCTGGATTCACATTTTATTTAGATGCATCATTCAAAAGGAAAAACAATGATTTAATTTTTATTAACATTTTATAAACAATTTGGTTCGTCATTTGTTGCTTTTGGTATGCTATTTATTAATTTGCTTACATACACACATTGCTTAAACCTCTCTCAACCCTCCTTAGTTATAACAGGACGCTTAAAGATGTTAAATTCTGATAAGCTTTTAATTGAATTGTATCACCTGTTCGACTTCAACATCTGTGTGTCTTATTTCCTTCTTCATCTTCGTGACTTTTTTTGTTACCAAACTCCATGTTTCCATGTGTGTTGTTTATTTTACTTGCTGCTTTTTACTTCCGCTGGCTTATATCAATGAAAATCCTCAAAATTTTGAACAGAAAGTTCAACTTCCTTCTGGTGTTGGTTTATTCGGAAAATTCAATTAAATAAAAAAATTAATACAAAAGCGCGTGAACGGAAAGTCTTTCGAAACGAGGTTGACAGTTAAAGTGTTAAAAAAAAACAAATGATAAAAATAAATAACTAGAGCTGCCTATGCCGCTGATCCGCTTCTAACTGGCATGTGGGAGGCTCAGCCCATTTGAGATTTGAATGCATGTCGGGAATGTTATAGCACGGCACTGACCTCAAAATATAAAAAAAAGGTTATTTACAAGAAGAAATATTTATAAAAAACTTTTATATTTTGAGTTCTTTCTAGATAAATAACGTAAACCACAATCATTGTCATCATTTTTTAATGAAAGTTAGATTAAAACCTAACCGCACCAAAGACTGACATTTTGTCTTGAAGAAGAGATTGAATTCAAAACATAAAAAAAAACAAAATTGAAACATTTCTTTCCTTTTTCTATGTGTTTGTTTTGACTAGCTTTTACTCGAACCGTTGATGCGTCTGCCAGACCACCATCATGATTTGGGGAACTACATCAATCATATCAATATAATTAGCACCATATTATTTTCTTTCATTTTCATATCGAATTGATGTGTAGACGACTTGACTGTGCAACTTGATAGCGACTCGCCAATTTTTAATAAACTTATTTTAGCTTAATTCAAAATGTTTGTTGCTATTTTTGCTTCAATCTCCATGTGTACTATGATACTTTGGATGCACATGATAACAATCACTCAGAGAGTTCAATGTGATATGAGTTCATACCAAAAGGACGGTACAATATTAGTTTCGTATTAAAACTTAATTGTTTGTTATTTATTCTATTAGTTTTACAATATATAAGTTGCTTCTTCCGTTACAGTGTAGCTCTAGGTGAACGACATCAAAGACTCATTAAGTATATTTCATTTATAGTATAACCATCACAAATGATTTCTCGAATAACTTTTTCAGTTTCCTTTTGCACTTATCATCCAACTAATATAGCGGGTGGGGCAAAGAATGGTCGTTTTCGTCGTTGATAGTACCCATTTCCGTATCCACCGTAGCCACCGTAACCATGTCCGTATCCACCGTAGCCACCGTAACCGTGTCCGTATCCA
This sequence comes from Anopheles christyi, assembly GCA_000349165.1. Classification (NCBI taxonomy): domain Eukaryota; kingdom Metazoa; phylum Arthropoda; class Insecta; order Diptera; family Culicidae; genus Anopheles; species Anopheles christyi. Next base: position 2,393 of record KB684313.1, read on the forward strand.
CCGTAACCACCACCGTACCCGCCGTAACCTAACCCACCGTATCCGCTGTACGGCCCTATTACACCAATTCCCAATCCAAACTGTGGCACCGGGTTTGATCCTATCAGTTCCACGCTGAGGCTCAGGAGTGCAGTTAGTATCCCGAACAACACCACACACTTCATTTTGTGTTTTGTGAAAGTTTTCACTCAAACAGATTTGTGATCGCTCTTTGCGACTAGCGAACCGTCCGGTTGTTAGACGAATGAAAACGACGACAACACCGGAACAGGATTTAAATAGCCGTGCAGATGTGAGAGAAGCGTTAATTTTCGCTCAACCAAATCGTCGTAACAGACTTTACAAACACGCTTCCGAAAACATACCTCCCAGACAGACCGAGAGATGAATCGCAGTAGGTCGTTGGTGCTAATAATGATTTATCTGGATGATGAGAACATCGAAATGGGAGGTGTGAAACAACAGCTTGGAGATGTAGAATGAAATGTGCCATTTGTTTATCGGTTCTCATCATTCTGTTCGGTGAAACTAGTCGGAAATGTTGGCATACGCGTCGGGAGCACGTCTTCCGTAGTATCCTTCGTATCGTTCAAAGATAAATCCTGTAAGTAACATCTTTTTTTATTTAAAAAAAATTCCAAAAACCAACAGTTAGCCTACATACCCGGTATATTACGGTAGCGAGTATCATCGTATCGAACGCCAACACCGAATCCACCACCAGGAAACGATAGGAACGGTGCTCTGCGTACTCTTACAACGTTCACACTTTCGAGCGCAATTGCGCCGCACTTATCTTCACCGATCACTACAAGCACTAGTGCCAGAAGCAAACAGTGTACCGCGTTATGCATCATGTATATAGCTTTTAATCGTTTCGCGACTCGAAAAGTACTGCAGGTTGTTACTGCCAGCAGCTTCCCTAGAACCTCTGGGCAAAGGAACGAACGAGTAAACATTGCCGCAAATCAAACACATTTGCGTAGCATCACACGCGTAAAGTTTCAAAATGCAAAAAGTAAATAAACAAACAAGCGAGGAGCGGTAGAACAGTTGAAAGTGGCTGAACAGGTTGCTTCGCGCCAAAAGATTCCTGTTCTGGTAGCAACTTTTCGTTGAGTTTTTGTGTTACTTTACATTGTACATACAAGTGAAGGAAGTATTTTGCTGGGGCATATGTTCTGTACGTATTTTGTTTGTAATATTTAATGTGCCGCCTAATGTCAGTTCACATTTTGTAGGAACTTTCCTTGTTCTTTGGCGTAGTGAACAACCTAGGTAGGGTGCTCATACTTATTAGTTACCAAGCAACTAGATGTAATTTGTCTAGTTTCAATGTTAAGATTTGATGTGATGGCCTTAACTATAGCCATTATCTAAAGAAAAAATGTCTATAAATACATAAAAAATGAATTTAAAAATAATATAGACGGTAAAATTAAAAAATAAACGAAAGATAAGTTTCTCATGTTCCCGATCATTTAAACAATTAAAAATATTGATACTTTTTCTCATTTCACAAAGCATGTACCTTCGAAAATACAGTTAAAATTGGTTGTTCTTTAAAGCAATACTGTTCTAAAATATTTTACATTCATATTGAAGAACAACATTATGTGCCGCTGTACAAAATCTGAATTAACGCATTTGACCACTAGTGATACCTTTGTGCTACGTTCACACTGGTATTGGTACACGGACATATTTTTAACCGAATTGAAAACCAATCCATTGAATACTTGGACGGAAAAAATCACATAGAGTGTCAATTGCTTATTACTAGAATAGCTTGGCTGAGAACATCTTTGCTTTGAATTTATTTTGAATGAACTATAAATAGATAGCAAGATGAACTGTAAATAGACTGCGAGAGAGATAGATAGTAGCATTAAATTAATAGTTTAACGGTAATCCATGTAAAATCACATTTTTTTCTGGTCTTAAACAAATCAACATATCCGTTAATACGAAAAGGTGTGCTAGTGTTGCTTTTTGTTCGGTTAACAATATTTTAATAATTTTAAACAGAACAATATTCAGTAAAAAATCTATAACGTCAAAAAGACACTATTTTATCTACAAGATGAAACCATCCAACATTATGATTGATTGGTTTCCATTATCATTATCATTTATTGCTTTCATATTCTTTAACCACACTCATTTATCATTTTATACAACCAACTTAAGGATGTCGTGTAGAAGGGTTATGGAATTTCAATATTGTTTGTGAAGAAATGAGTCTCATTATGGTCATGATGTAGTAACAATACTTTCTTGCAGAAGACTCCGTCAGAATTCTCGATTATTCAAAAAGCATTCTTATGACGTGAACATTCCGATTTAAAAAAAAGCTCCGTGTCGAAGGAATGCTCGGAATGCAATGCGAATGAAGGTTTCGCGACGTAAGACTGCTTTCAAATATTATATTAGTATTAAATATTACTTAATTTAGTCTTTGTCGCCTTTTAACAACTTGTTTAAAAAAGGCAAACAGTAGTTATTTTCCTTTATTTAAAAAACGTAACTTTATTGTATCAGTTCATTTGTTATAAAATTCAGGTCAATCTTGGTTTCATTTTCCGCTGCCTTCACCCACTATCTCTGCTGACCTTCTCAATAGCAGCAAAACAACAACTGAAATCAGCTGTTTCTCCATCTTCCTATTGTGTAAGCATAACGGTCTACACTTTTTCGAACTCATCATTTAATTAGCGTCCAAATCCAAATTGCTTGACCTTCGTCACCTCGCGGTAGTGTCCACCGAGCAGTCCGTGGTGTCCGTGCTTGATGTGGACCTTCTTCTCGACCGTATGCTTAAACGGGAACAATCCTCCTCCGAAGCTCTTCTCCTTGTAGTGATACTGATACTTGAGTCCTCGCTTTTCCCGTACATTTTCATCATTAACTTCCGCCACAATTTGATCGCTGCGAAGTTGACTCTCTTCCGCCAGCATATCGACCGGCGAATCGATCGATGTTAGCGTGTGACCGAATTGGAGCAACATCACAATCAACACCAGCACTGCACAAAGGAGCTTCATTGTTCCTTCACCGATACACGTTGTTCCCGTTTTGCCGTTTAGAAAAGAGTTACCTCTGGTTTTTTGCTCTCTGGCCTACAAAAACGCTGCCCCCAAATGATCCGGCTGCTGGAACTATCTGAAAATGACTGCCGAAGATCATCGCCACCTTTTTTGGCGGTCCCAAATCTCACCGCCCGCTTGCCAGTGGGCTTGGTTTGGTGTGTGTTTTCTTCAATCAATTTACATAACTGGTCTGTGACGAGTGGGGAAAGTGTTGCACCTGGTAGTGCTTGACGGTGGGGGTGGGGGTGGACTTGAACCGCACAACACTGTCCGCCAAAAGATTGCTCGAAACGTGCAGAAGGAAGCGTAGCCAATTTTTGAAACAGCATAAAAAAGAAACTTAAACTCTGGTGATACGTGCTTTAAATACCAGACGAGTGGCGAATGAAATCTCGTAAGATAATTGTGACTTTTCTAAACTGGTTCTAGCTGTGGTTTCTAAACAGATGAAATGAAAAGGAAAAAAAGGTATCATGATTCATTTGGTCGTTTTTATGTTGGATCATTACATGTCCACTTAAACTGTTTGTTGATTTTTTTTCCTTAAATAAAAAGTTTCATATTAGATTAATTTTAACAGTTGCCATTAAAATACTTTACTTTATCACTCATAAACAATTCTAGCAAAATACATTTTTTACACATTGCATACCTTCAGGCGTTTAGTAAGGTCATCGAGAGGAAAAGTTGTCCTTTGCTTCGTTCTTATACCTTCGCACTTATGTTTCAATATAAGTCCATTACAATTGAATACAATACAATTGAATATAAGTCCATCAAAACTGCTTCCTTAAAAAAATGGTAATCCTGTATTGTTGGGTATGTTTTTTTTCCTTAAAAACTCTAATCCTGTATTGTTGAGCTAGGGTAATTTGTTAGAACCAAATGGCTAACTGGATTTTAGTATTTATTTAGTATTTATTGGTGTAGCTGCAACGGATACAGTTACATTTAAACAAGCTGTTTGCGTATTTTTATAAGCAAGAACGATTGTTGTTGATTTTTGTTCACTATTTCAGAAATTTACACAATCCAAAACACTGTGGGAAAACTAGCTTTTTTAGGCGCCAAACTCGTATTAAGAACTCAGTATTGAGGTAAAACAAATGGCCGGAAAACAAATTTTCTATTTTATTTTTATTTACATTTCAAATTAATTCCTAAACTTATACTGCTCCCAATTTGTTTATGTTTTCAAAAACACCACGATCGACATTTTATTTCGCCATACGCAGTTATCGGATATATTTGGCGTCAAAGCAACCGTAGTAGTAGTAACGAATATGAATCATCATGACACAGTAGCATGATGAAATGAGAAATCAATCATGCTTGTTTGCCTCATCTTTGTTGACATTGGACTATTTACCGCCCTTGACTGGCCACGCAACTGACTCCCACCACCACTCCCACCCGCCCATACAAGCATGTGCGATGTGTCCATTATGCGGTAAACAAGGTGAAGATTTCGGAAAACCCTATGCTTAGGACCTGTTAAACGAGACGATGCTTATCGAGCGATCATGGTTACCTCTCGCAACCGAAACGATCGTCCACGGTTCACTGCCTCTGTGTCGTGTTGGAAATCATTCACAAAATTCCCCTTAACTTGCCGAAGGCAATCGACCGGATAGCGTTTCGACTCGCGAGCGCCCATGATTGCGAGGGATCAAAAGTAAACAAAAAGAGAGAGAGAAGAAAAAAAAAAGAAAAAGAACAACAAACACCAAAACAAATGCAAGAATTGATCCAGTTCCGCAGTTTGCTATTAAAAACAATAATAACAGGTTCGTCGTCTAACGTTTCGTTGAGTTCTTTTCTTTTGCCAGCGAGCTGCCCTTTACACTGCTTCGAGCTAAGCCGGAAAACATGCAGCACACATACCCTCCTGGGCTAATGAGCCAACGACATTGGAGAGCGTACGCACTTCCCCTATACCTGTCGCCATAGTCCCCATCCAGACCAGACCAGCTTTTAATAACGAGACGTACGTTCGAGATGATGACCCGCCGGTTTTGTGTTATGTGCTGGAGAAGGGAGCCGCCGCCCGGAGCTGCCGGAACAACTGCGTCGTGCAACGATGACAAACGATACGAGGCACACGCCACAAAGTTCTTGTACACGCCGCAAAAATCCCACAGTCCCCGGGAGAGAAGGGTTGCGCGCACATATAAATACGGCTTCGATGCTCCCGGCATACACTAAACCGATCTAGAACGACAACGGACGAGGTCGCTCATCGAAGGAAAGTGCTTGTGTGCTATAGAGCCGAGTTTGCCCGGAGTGTAAAGTGTCTGTGAAAGATTAAGGATGAAGCTGTTTGTGTGTGGTTTGCTGTTGGTGTTGGCAACTGCCAACTGTATCGAAGCTGTGCCGGTGGAACAGACAATGCCGGGTGATGGTGGCGCGATGATGGTGATGATGGTGGAAGATCCGATGATGATGCAGGAACAAGAACAGCAACCACAAACGTTGGAAGATATGGTTGCGGTTTACGATCAGCCTGAAATGGACATGGGCGAAATGGCTCGCGAAAAGCGACACCATCGGTATGGCGGTTACGGTGGTTATGGCGGGTAAGCGCACTGTGGACAATTTAATTCCACGCGAACGTATCGTATGCATTGCCAGTGCATTAATGTTACTTTCTGGTTGGTTGTTTTTTCTTTTTCTCTTTCGCATTGCAGATACGGTGGAGGATATGGAGGATACAGAGGAGGATACGGTTATGGTGGATACCGTGGTGGATACGGTTATGGCGGATATCGAGGAGGATATGGAGGATATCGTCGGGGAGGATTCCACTGAACATGCAGCTACACCAGCGTGTGTTTAAAGTGTAAAGTAACAGCAAAAAAAACAACAAACATTGTAAAACTAACCAATAAAGAACGAATGTGATATGGCATGACAGAGTAATGGAGATTTTTCAATTCATCAAGGAGAACACCCAGGGGCGACTTGTAATGTCTTGACCTTTAAGTGCATGTGAAGGCCACAATTTCTTTTGTGTGTTGTTTTGTATTCCTTTGTGATTTTTCGTACTCGTGGGGTTATTTCCAAGATGGGGGTTTGATTTAACATTTATTTAAAATAATCTTCAATTGTGAATCAGTTGCAAATGTTTGAAACATAAGAATCGATGTAGAACAAATATTTTATCATTATCTCAAATAAAACACCAAGATATTATTCTCAACAGTAAAGAACAACGATATCCTTCTCCAACGGTAAAGTAAAGTTGTGTAAGCAATATGCTCATAATGTTGTTTACGATTTAATAACATGAAACATGGCATTTGGGCTCGGACATGTAATGAAAAACTGTTTACTAAAGGACAAAATAGAACAAGGACCAGTACATTTGAATTAAAAACAAAGGCTAGACGTTTTTTTAGAAATCATAACAAGCCAAGATAAGTTGGACATTTATGAATAAAGAAAAAAATAGCATAAAACGCGATAAACGACATTTTTAAGAAGATAAAAGTTCTTAAGAGATGAAAAAAAAAATTCAAATAGCATCAAGCGTAACAAAGATAACTTTGTTCATCAGCGACAAGTAAGTTTACCACCTTCCGAAACGTTTCAAAGAAAAGTTCCCCGAAAAATCCCCTATCAAACATTAGTCACCAGCGTTTAATGAATCATGAATTCTGATGAGATGTCAGTGAATAGTTGCACAACATTCTAAGATTCTTAACTGTTCTTCGTTTTATTGCGTCACATCAAGTAATCGTTTCGCAGTGGTCATTTTCAGCGAAGATGGCCTGTCTTTTATTTCATACGTTCATTTTCCTTCTTTCTGTGTTCTAATGGTTTGAGTGGTTTGTTTACTGTTTTCCTTCATTTTCTATGTGCATGAGAAAAGAAGGCCCTAGGCGGTAACATTTACCGGGGCCATTTCGAATCATTTTAATTGCATATTGTTAAGCCCAATTATTTCTTTTTAATTTTCGCTTCAATCTGAAGGAATTGATATTTTTATAATTTCATAACCTTCTCTGAAGGAGGAAGGAATGTGGAGCCTTACAGTAATAAACTTGGCAATATAAAATCAAAACCTCGTGAGTTTGTTTTAGATGCATTTTTTTTCTTAATACTTTTTTCTTAACTGCTATCTCAACTTTTTATGTTATGTTTTCTCTTTATCATAATCACACGATTTAGGGAATATCATCTCTTGGAATATCATCTTCATCTTTCCTACATTTGTTTTCAGATTTTATTTCATTGTTCCCTCGTTTACCCACTGATGAAAACAATGAAAACACATAGTCAATTGTCAGTTGTGAAAAAAATCACGCTGGTTGTTAAACTGGTTGTTTGGTACATTGCCATGAATTAAATAGTAATATGTATATCTGTTCCTTGCTGATTATCTTTATGTTATGACAACCACAATTGTACAATTGTAATGATTTCCATGTCATGTGAGGTTTGTTATCAATTATTTTTGTCTTGTTTAATCCATCCTGCATTTGAACCTGAGCCAAAGAAAATCCATATCCTCTTCTTTGGCTGAGGTTCGAAAAGGGCCATTTTTTTCTGTGTATTTCTTGAAACGGAATAGTAACAAAGTTAATATTTAATTTCCAAACATTTGTATGAAACTAAAAGAAGTATTTGGAGGTATTATAATGTGAAGGGAATCGTATTTGCATTTTAAGAAATGGCTTTATTTTGCAGCAAAAATAGATATTCTTCCTATAAGGAAAACATATTTAGCTTCTGCCATGTAATTTTGTAGCAGCAACATTATCAAAACACGTAGGGCAGACGATTGCCATTTTCGACCCGCAAGGATTGACACGAGTTGCGCGGTATAAATAACTCTCAGAGGCCTTTGTACGCTTTGCGTGATTAGCAACAAATAAAAAGGATATGTTTTGTTTCGAAATGCTTTAAGAACTCTATGCACCTGTCTCGTTTAATGCACTTCATGGGTGACCCTTCTCGGAATGAGAGATCGATTTGTATGTTAATATACTGCCTTTCAATCTGTATGTTGTATTATTTTTAGTAAAATTTATCTCTTTTTATTCTTTTTACAGTGTGCTACAAACCACACCTCCAACTAACATATTCTCCTTATTATACTTTCTCCTTTATCCAATCAGATGCACAAACCGGTCATTTGACTGACCTCACCATTGAACAAACAAACGCAATTAGCGCTAAATCAAATCACGCTGGGATAGTAAAATCTTGCTGTGTCGTCTTCATTGATACAAAACATGTGAATGTATCAGTGTTTGCCAATCTGGTGAATCCCCACTGGTGCAATGCAGCAGGAAGAGTGCAATGCACCGTGAGTAGTACGGAAATACAAGTGTCAATCCTAGCTAGCAATGACAATACATTATACAGACATCGTGAGTGTATCGTTCGCTCTCATCGCTCTCTCTCTCTATCTCTCGCTCTCTCTTTCCTAGTATATCTTTTTTCTTTTCGTCATTAGCATCACACTTGCTAAACGTTTAGTTTGTGGGTTGTAATTGACATTTTTTCGCGCGATAAGGCGAATGAAATGATGATGAACAAAACATGCATTGATGTTCATACTTCGTTTCATACAAGTTGCATTTGTAGCTAAAATTTGAACAATATTTATTGAAGCGAAAGATATACATGATGTAGGTGTAACACTTTTTTTTTCGCTTTATTTCTCACAATAAAACAATCTCCTCCCTAACTTTTGCAATCAATTAATGAATCACAACTACTCGAACACCGCCTCACGCTAATGCAATCTCATCAGTAAGATCATCAAACCGTTACAAATAACAGGGCAACAAATGCTGCGCACAAATACACGTGGGAACTCTTCTCGGGGCGAATATCACAACAAACCAAAGACAAAGTTGCCGAAAAATAGCAAATCTTTCTCATTAGCAAACAATTCCGCACAACGTCACCTTGAACCGCTTATAGTGTGCCGTGTGACGTTCTGTGAGAACTGTACATTTCTTAATGCCACACTTGTTGGGAACTCTTCCTCCCACGTCAACTCCCCTTACCTGCGAATTCCCACGCATATTTAGATCTTTTTTTTTCCTAAGATTTCGCTTTCAATTTCGGGACGGTAAAAAAAAGGCATGACTATTCCCAAATTGTTTGAAATTGTGTTTTACTTTATTTTTGGCTTATTCTTTTACACCACCATCACACGCGCGAGTTACGCCACCGCTTAGAAGTAGTACGGATGTCCGAAGCCACCACCATATCCATAGCCACCGTATCGGTATCCATGGCGGTGATAGCCACCATATCCGTAACCGGGATAGTATCCACCATATCCGTAGCCGGGATAGCCACCTCCGTATCCGAAACCGGGATAGCCACCACCGAAACCACCACCGACCAGTCCAACTCCTACGCCAATGCCTACACCACCGAACCCTAGATGACGCTTCGATCGTTGACCTTCCGCATCGACCGATTCCGGAACTGCGCTTTGCTCTTCCACCGGTACCAGCTGCACCAACTCGACTGGTTCCGCCGCTGCTGCCACCGCTGGCTGAGGATTAACGTCCTGCGATTCGGCTGGGTACGCTGCGGCTAGCCCAATGGCGGCCAGAACGAGTAAGCTGTACAGCGTCTTCATGTTTGTTGTGTGTGAAAGTATGATGAGACAAAGGTAACCTGTGTTGAAAAGATAGATGAAGGAAGGTTTGGGTTTAGTTTCGTCCTGGAAAAAAACTGGCTTTGCCTATGTACCACATCCAGTTCTAAATGAGCTTTGCGTTTCTGTACATTTCACATACAATCAACTGATCATGCTTATTCAACGTGCCCGACACGATTGTTTCACAAAGTTCTGCCAAAGGGAATGCACCTCCAAACATTGTGTTCCTCTCTCTCTCTCTCTCTCTCTCTCTCTCTCTCTCTCTCTCTCTCTCTCTCTCTCTTCCAAATCACACAGCCTCCCTAAGCTTCTTCAATTCTCGTCCATCTTCTAACAGATAAAATCCCCTTTTTCCCGCAAGAATGTGACAGGAACGTTCGATTAGCACTCACTACTGCTCGCCGATTACTTTGTTTATCATTCAATCTGTCACACGACCCGGCACGCCAGTTAGCACTCACGTAAAAAAAAAATGGCAAAAAACATACACACATAGGAGAACACACAAACACTATTATACCCTCTTCTAGAACGATCTAAATGGCCTACTTTTTTGATTATGACTAAAGCTCCTACAGACACTTACCCCTTTTGAAGAGCAACACGACACCAGAAACTCGACTTTTCGCGTTCGATGGTTGTTCACCGTTTGATAGTCTCCCGGTAATGATCACGTCGTTTTTATATGTATATCGAATCCAAGAGATTCCACTACCTTACCCACCTCTTACAGTTACATCCATCTGGAACGTCGACCTACCTTGTCCGTCGTCTCAAGAAATCGCGGTTGGTGGTTGATGGTGGGGAGGTAGACCCCCCAGCAGACGCTCAACACGTCAAGCAAAAGAGAGAACATTTTATTTTCCCATCATCTATCTCTACCAACGGAATGTTTTGGAGAATCCCTCCGTTGGTTGCCAAAAAAAAAAAACTACCAAAAGTAGAAAACAAAAGCATTTGTTGCTATCGAGGTCTTTTTAATACGATTTTGGGTAGGAGAGGAGTGGAGTGAGAGACGAATGCTTGGGACATCACATTGTGATCGTGTCTAGTTTAGTGATCTAGCGGAGAGGCGTCGGCGAAAAAACACTGTACCTCTTCCGCGTCGCAATACCGGAGGAGGCCAGCATCCGTGTTTTGTCGTTCTGCGTTGGATGGTGATGGATTTTTACAAGCTTATCTGTGACCAGCCACTCTTTAGCATAGCCTTGTGGGATTTCCCTCACTCTCTGGTTAGTGAGTAAGCGATCGTTCTAAGCGTTTATTTCCGTAAACAATGAATATGGGATGGATGTTTTGAAGAAGGTAGCTTTAAGCATTATCGGTAGGCACTTTCAACGGGAGTCTGGGGACATAACGATACCTCCTGACGTCACAACAAAACAGTTTCTTGATGCAAAACAGCGATATACAATTTAAGTGGACCGATTATTTTAAGCTGAAATGCAAAACTATGCTAAATGAGTTAGAGAGAACTTTTAGTTTGGTCTATTTTCACGAATCCTACCAACAAAGAAGTAAGGTTGAGTCATTCGTGAGCCGTGGAGTGGAATTAACGCGCTGTTAACCTTTTGTTTTCCCAGTCCTATTTGTTTAGATTCTGAGGAGCACACTTCAAGAACTCTAGCGATCACTAGCTATTGCAAAAGAATAGAGAAAAAATAGCAAAACTATATAAAAACCGAGTGCCTTACGAGCATTCCGTTCATCTTTATCCTATATCCAATTCCAACTTTCTACTCTTTATGCAAATTTACGTCTCGATTGGAACTACTTTCGAATAGAGCAGACGAAGAAATAGCGCTCATTTTGCAGGTCAAGGCTAAAATTCATATTTATTCTCAGTCATCATCATCCAGTGGTATCGCGAGTCTTTCAAACGTACAGTCCCCGGTTGTAGTACCCTCCAAGCTGACTACCGTAACCGGCATACGGACTTTGGCCTACAGCATTCCATCCTCCCGCGTACGGATAGCTTCCCGAACCCTGACCAAATCCGGTGTACCCGAACTGTTGTACTCCAGCGGTAGGATAGCCTCCAACACCACCCGTACCCAGGAATGCACCGTTACTTCCAGCAATACCACCGTAGCCAGCCGCAAGCCCAGCCACTCCTCCACCGTAACCACCGTTCAGGCCACCGAAGCTGTACGGAGCCAGATTGCTGTAGGGATTGTACAGACCCTGCTGACTGTACGGGCCACTACTGTACAGTGGGTTGTGATGTGCACCGTACGGATGATAGCTATAACCTGTACCTTAAAATACAAGGGAATAATTTAATTAAATTATTTTTATACTTTACTTACTACAGCTATACTTACCAAGGTAGCTTAACTCTCTGGAACGTCGCTCCGGGACGCTTTGATCGTCGCGCAGTCTCGCCTCCAATGGTTGCAGGAACGTTGCCAGGGAAGAGTCCTTCGAAGCTGCAATATCGTCACGATCGGTTGTCGTACCGTGGCAGGATACAGCTAGCACAACGAGCAGAAAACTCACAACTCGTCTCATCTTGATTGTGCGGAACGAATTGGTTCTCCAACGATGTTATCTGATTTGCGTATGGCAGAGGTAATGTCCATCGTAACACCAGAAGCATTCCTTAAATAGGATATCTTGAGCTATGTCCAGTGTGTGGTGACAATTGCATGCGTAATCCGTAAAAAAAAAAACAAACAATGCAACACATTGTACCATCCTATATCCATTACATCATTCGGGGGTAATACAAAAGGTACAGAGAAGGTCCAACTTTTCCTTTCAAGGATGGACATTGTTCTGGCATCGTTTTTGCACGTCGCGTACGTCCTTCCCCCCTTTTCGACCGGTGATCATAAATTTCTAAAACAATGCATCGGTCTTACGCTTTAGTGTGTTTAATATAGGCGACCGTTTAAAGCAGTTTCGGCTTAAAGTGTCAAACACCACTTATGCCGACACTATAAGGCTAGTCCGGCATAGGAGGCACACGCAGCAGTTTGTACAGTGAAACTAGAAATAGACCACGAAGAGCGCAATAACCTCAGGCTATTCACACAGTTCACGAATGTGTTGTTAAAGTTTGTTAAACCGGTGAACCGGTTTCTTATCCGATTCGTTGTCCCTTTGCACACA
>KB684324.1:0-16100 GCA_000349165.1 Anopheles christyi
AAAAGAAAGTACGGCATCACAATGAAAACTGGTACACGTTACACTAGGCTAAATTAAAACATATAAGGGATAGAGCTTATATAAAGCTCTTGAAATGCAACGGCCAAGAGTTATGGAACATTTACAAAATGAAAAAGGAATGAATATGATAGAGCAATTAAAAAACGTCGTCAGTATGATATAAGCATGAACATTGATGAGTGTAGTAAAGACAGTAAAGCTGTGTGAAAGCAACTGAAAAGCAAATACAGTTCTCTGACTACATTATTTTCAACGCAGCGACAGGACAGGGTACGGCTCGTACGCGACCGGAAAGGAAGGAGCGATTCTCAAAAAATAATATTTTTCGGCGTTTCACAAATCAATTTATAAAGCACTTACATCGTCATTTGCCATAAGTGATAAACCATTTGATCAACTATTGCAAATTATTACAATTACAACTCAATGTTTTTAATTTGAATTTATATTATTTAAGGTCAGCGGTGCTGGGAGCTTTATTTAGATTTTGCAAGAATGGTGGCGATTTAATCCATACAAAATTCCAACACCCGCCGAAGTCGCACCACACGGAGGGAAACCAGCTCGAGCAGAAAGACGACCATCGCTAGCAAGTGCGCCCCAACAAGCAGCTGATACGCGCCGACCAGATGCGCCAGCGTTAGCTTGTGCGGTTCCCCCCCACCGGTGCGTGGTTCGCGCCGATTCGCCTCAAAGTCGTAATCGCCATAGTTGCGCACCCAGAAATCGATCAGCCCACTCTGGACGATATGCGCCACCTGCCGGTCGAACGGTTCCGTCAGGCACGACTTTTTCGGATAGTAAATCGTGAGCGGAAACAGTGTGATCGATTCGCGCGTCACCTGTATCGCACGGCCCCGCCGCTTGTTCGCCCGATTGTTGTACGCTACCATGTCCTGCGGGCACACCACCACCCGGTCGGTGTAGCGCGTCGCCATTGCGGCCACCTGCTCCCCGAGCGTATCCAGCCCGGGCGGTATGAAGCGTACCCGGGGCTTAATATCCGGCCGATCGACAAAAAAGCGCATCGCTATGTTAACCATATGATAGTGAAGCGTCGACTGGTGGATCTGCTCGATCGTCGCTAGCGGTGCGTACGTTGCACTGCGCTGCAGGTACAGATACAGCGAACCCTGGTAAACAGTCCGCAGCACGAAGGTAAAGTACAGCCAGAGCGCTAGCAGCGAGCGGGCAAAGTTACGCCTCGGTACGGCTACGACCGCACCGCCCCACAGTAAGTACAGTGCACCGAGCAGCGGCATCTGTACGGCCGGTCCGTACACGAACTGGCGCAGGGTACGGGCGCGCCGCCCACAGCTTAACCCGCCAACCACACCGACTACACCGAGCAGTGTCCCGCCGAGTGCCGCCCAGATTGCTCGGCCGAACGGGCGGAACAGCTTCTCGAACGCGGTGTACGGGCGGCCCTGCGGCACAGCGAACAGGATGCGCGAGGTGTAGTGTGCCCGGCCCGCCTTCAGATAGATGCCGCGCGTCACATCCAGCGCCATACAGGCAATGACCAGATCGACCAGCTCGTCCTGCACCAGCTGCATCGTGCCGGTACTGTTGCCGGGCGCCCCAATAACGCCCCACTGCACCTGATGCGGTGATTCCGTCACGTTCACACGAAACTCCAGCCGCCGGGCAAGCAGATGCAGCAAATCACCCTCGAAGCCACCGAGCTCGGTAAAACCCCCGTCGACCTTGCGCTTCAGAAACGTGTACGGTTTCGCCTCGAACGAACCAACCTGTAGCGTGCAGTTGTGCAGGCTGGTGAGTCGCGGGTAAAGCTGCTCCAGTGCATCACCGAGCGGGCCGGATGGGAAGAGTGGCACCGGCTTTACCAGCGGTTTACCACAGTACTGCGCCGAGTACGGTTTGTAGGTGTACGCACGCACGGCAGTAGCGTTAGCAAGGGCTACCAGCACGCTCACGTGCACCATGTGCCGTAACCAGAGCGCCTCAAACAGCCGTGGAAGGTGCAGCTGCTCCAGCGCGTTCGGCCGGACGGTACCTACCGTTGCGTCACCGCCGTCGTCGTCTTCCCCCGTCAACACGCACAGATAGCGACCGGAGTAATCATTCACGGTGGTGCTAAAATTCGCCAACAGACGCTCGAACGCATCGACATTTTCGCCCAGCAGTACGGCGAGCGAGCGTTGCTGCTGTACCGCGGACCGGTAGCTCACCTCAAGGTTGGCAAACGATACCGGTATCTGTCCACTAGTGTAGCGTAGCACCGGCGTAAGCATGTCGCGCTGCATCTGCCCATGTTGCGTGCTGCTCGCTGCGAGAAAAAACTGTACCGGCTGGAATGGATGGCGAAAGTAGCGCAACAGGACGCGCGTTATGATGGCGGGCAGAGGAGAAAGCGGTTCGTCCACTGTTTCCGACGGTGAAAGCAGTTCCAGCTGAATGCCCGTCGGCCACAGCAACAAAACCATCGTCAGCAGACGCGTCGTCCTTGCGACCGGTGGGTGTGACATCGCAATGCAGACTGGCCCGTGCTCTACAGTCTCCGTGGCCAGTTTGAAGGTGAAGGCAATTGGGAATGCAAAATTGAAATGATGCATCCATCAGAGACAAACACGCATTATCGTTCATCATGTTTCGATTGTTCCATTGTTCCACCGCCTAATCGATTGTCCGTGAGGAGGGAACGAGTATAAAGCCAGCTGCAACCAGGTCGCCCTGCTCTGGACTGCTCGCTCATGCGGTGGCATACGCAACTGATAGTCGCCCTCTGCTGCTGGTGCTACGCCGCCTGCTGTCATGGGTTGCTGCTACCGCTGCCGGCACTGCCGCCCCTAACCAATCTGGCCGACATGGTGGGCGTGGTGCTGCATACCCACTTCCGGACACCGTTCGCGACGACACTGGTGACGACGCGTAGTGCCACCCGACACGGTGCCTGGCTGCAGCAGGACCTGCTGCAACGTTTGCTGGTACGGCACGGTCAGGGTCAGCTAGTGGTGCAGCTGGAAGGTGTCGCCAGCCCGGCCCAACTTCTTCACCGCCATCCACCCTGGGCGCGCAGTCTGCTGCTGGCGGAAAGCTACGACGCGCTGCGTACCGTCTTTGCGCAGCTCACACCGGACCGGTTCGACTTTACCGGGCGGTACCTGATCGTGCTGAGTGAAGCACCTGTCACCCTCGCAACCGTCGATCGGATCTTTCACGCGCTCTGGGTGCGGCAGATCGTGAACGTGGTGGTGGTGTTGCGCCCACTCGAGGAAGGCCCGGTACAGCTCTGGACGTACTTTCCCTTCTCGCCCGGGCTGTGTCGCATCCCGAAACCGCACCTCCTGTTTACCTGGCCGAACGATACGCTTCTGTACGGGGTGGACTTTTATCCGCGCAAGAGTGGCCACTTTCATGGCTGTCCGTTGCGCGTCGGCAGCTTCGAGACACGCCCCTTTACCATCCTGGCCGAGGGAGGCCCGGTCGGCGGGTTCGAGGGCGATCTGCTGCACAGTCTGTCCGCCCGGTTACACTTTCGGGAGGATGTACGGGTGCCGCCGCGTGCCCAGCAGTGGGGCGAGGCCGCATTCGAGAACAGTACCGGTATGATGCGCATGATCTACACGGAGGAGGTCGACTTTGGCCTTTCCTGTCTCGGCGTGTCGCACGAGCGAACTGCAATGCTGAAGGCGGGCAAGGTGCACTTTACCACCGAGCTGGTGGTGGTGGTGCCGCCCGGCAAACCGTACACTGCCTTCGAGAAACTGTTTCAACCGTTCCAGTACACCATCTGGCTGGCGGCCGGCTTCTGTGCGGGTGTTGGGTTGGCAGTGATTGCGACCGTACGCCTGCTGCCGGATGATGGGACGCGTGCTACCGTGCGGCGGTACGTTGCCGGCGATGCACACCGCCATACGCCCGCCCTCAATCTGATCCGCGTCATACTGTCCTCCCCGCTGCCCTTCACACCCACCGGTACCTTTCCGCGGACGTTGCTCTCCCAGTGGATGCTCGTTTCGCTGCTGCTCAATCTGCTCTACCAGGGTTCGCTCTTCCAGTATCTGCAGCGCGCCTCGCGACATCCGCCAATGAGGACGCTGGCGGAGATTGACCGGACCGAAGCGCTCTACTATATCACTGGCTCGGCCCGTCGCTACTTCCTGCAGTATCCGCAGCTGTTGTCACGCCTTCGCTACTTCCCGAACGTGCCGGACAGCATTGCCGCCCGGCTCCGGTGGATGGGCAGCCATCGGGATGAGCAGCAGGACGTGGCCATGTGCACCCGGGACCATGTGGCGTACCACAATGCGCAGTACGGCCGGGCGGCCGGTCGGCAGCTGCTAATTGCCAGGGAAACGATGGGCCTGTACGCGGTCACCATACTGTACCCGAAGCGGTCCATGCTGACGGTCAGCTTCGACGAGCACATCGAGCGGATCGATTCGTCCGGCTTGCTCAAGTACTGGTCGGCACGCTACGGGGACTACCATTTCGTTGGGTCCAGGGCCACCCCGGAACGGGCCGCCGGACCGACGCCGGTTAGCGTGGAGCAGCTGGCCGGTGCACTGCAACTGCTGGTCGGTATGCTGCTTGCCGCGTTGCTCCTATTTCTTGCCGAGCTTGGTTGGGCACGGTACACGCAACAGGCCAATTAGCTGAAAGTGGGGGAGGGACGGGGGACGCGTGTGGCTTTTCACATACATAGCTACACAAGCATCACAAAGATACTGTTAAAACATAGAAACCTATGATGAACCGGTAACCAATGATGAACCTAGCAATCTATGGGATGTAATGGAATGGTATAAAAGGAGTAAACGTTCAATAAAATAGTTAGTCTCGTACCAACAGCTCTGCTAAGAGGATATTGGGCCAAGGATGATTCTACTCAGAAGACTTTTACCATAGTTCAGAAGAGTTCTTCTTCTTGGTTGGCACAACAACCCACCGTAGGGTCAATGCCTGCCAAGCCACTAGTGTGGTTGGCTTTCTGTGACTTGTTGTACCCATAGCAGGATAGTATGGGAGTAAGGTAGTTCAAAAGTTACTGCAGTAAAAAAAAATTCAAGGAAATTACAGGATCAAGATGTCGATAGTTTCAGGAAGTTCCAGAATGCAACAAGGTGATCAAGAAGGTAACCAAACCAAATCCAGAAACGTTCGAATTACGACGGGAACCCGTTTCAACGCTGACCACAGAAAACTATTCGACATACGGCATTTTGTGATGTGAAGGAAGCTGGTGTGCCGTTGAACCGGCTGAAGGCGAAATCGTGGCAACTAACTTACAAATGCGCGCATAGGCTACGATATGCTACATCTATGCGTCTTGTCCAGGACGCACGGGATGCAGCAACAGCATGGACGGACAGTTTGATATTGGTTTCATTGGTTGAGATGTGAGAAGATCTGATCCACAGATGCAGACATGGCTAAGAGGACCGATTGCGCAGAGTTAGCTAGGGAGAGCATTTTGCAAAATAGTTTGGGTTTTGGATCCCCCTTTGAATCGCCTGAGCAGCCCCAATATAGGGTATTGTTATTCAATTTTACATTTAAGAAGCCGTTTAGCTATTTCGTCCCAAGAATATTTTAGAATCTCCCGAAAAAACACAGATAAAACAAAAGATGTGGCGGACAATTTAGTATATAAGTAGGCTTTGGAGCTAAATACATTTGATACAGAACCAGAAGATTGAAGCGGTAGCATCTTTCCTTCATCATTCCGAAACAGAACAGAGCATCTGGATTCCCGATATGAAAACCCCTCTTCCGTATGCATAGGCTTCCCATTATTTGGATCAGAAGCAATTAGCGGGAAGGTTTGCTAAATAGGTGAAGGCTGTAACTGTAACTGTAACGGCTGCAACTTCAGCCGAGGGCCAATCCTTCGCGTGGCCTGCCGTAGTAGCTACGCAACAGGTATATGGAAACGAGTAAAACTTCATGTCTGTCACATGTGTTTTAAAATTACGAAGAATTAGCCGAACGTATTGAACTTAATTTGTTTATAGGAAGGCAAAGAGTATGGATCTTTTGCGAATTTTAAGCAACTGGACACATTTTTTTTTTTTTTTTCAAGATAAGTTTCCATGAACATCAAGAGGCTCATCCAGCTGAGTTCTCTGACGTATTATATGGAGCTCATCCGGTATGTGCCTTTAGACGTCAACCATGTTGTCGTCAGCAACTTTTGACGTCTCTGATTTTCCTTTGCATACAAACAGAGAAGGTCAGTGATGGACGTCATTACAACAGTCTACAGATCTCGAATTTATATCAGTAATTATGATCAAATTTAAAGTAAAGAACGAAAGAGTTCCTCAGGAACTAACATTTCTATAAATCCCAATAACAATAATAATAACAACAATAACCAAGCGCCCGCTCGCCCAGACACTATTCTATCGTTGGGAGTTCTCATGCGTTCTCGCTGATATATCGTGGATCACACGAATGAATGGATGAATGAATGAGTGTGTTGGTGTGTGGTTGTTAGCTCAGCTATAGCTTGTGACAGGAGGTCCTTTCCAGGGACAAGAGCCCTATGCAATGCGACCTAATGACAGGCTTTCTGAATAAAAAAAAAACAATGTAAGAGACAATAAGAAAGAAAATCCAACCAAAATCACAGAGAGTAAGATGAGCAGAGGGAGAAGAGGAACAGCAGTACAGTGCAGCTCAAGCGAAATCAGCATCTGGAAGGCCGTCGCGTGGTGGCAAATGACGATGAAAGTGTACATTTAGCATTATTTATGCTGGTTGAAAAAATGCTGGCACCCACGAAAGTTTCGTGTAATTAGAGATGCACGGTTGGGGAGGCTTAAAATGCACATCGCGTGCACAGAGCCATTGATGGAGCGCATTCTCCATTGGGGAAAAACAAGAAGCAGTACCGAAAAGCACAAAACGGTTCATCAGAACCACCGTACAATGCAGCTATTGTGGACGTGTACCTGGCAGCTCCTGCTGGCAATGCTCTCAGCAGCAACCGAACCCACCCACGACCACCAGTTGCTATTGCCGGCCGCCAACGAGCTTCTGGTACGTGCGACAGCCGATATCGTACTGCAGCACTACACCACCTTCACCAGCAAGCAGCTGTACGTGCGCTGGGAAAACGACGCAGCGGACGCACTCACCGATGAGCTACTGCGACGCACTGCCACCCATCTCAGTGTACTGCTTGAACGCAACCCACCCACCGAGACCGCCGCTACCCGTACCGAGCAGCGTCTCGGGCCGCAGCAACAGCTGCGCGTCCTTAACCTACTGCTGGTGGGCGATTACGCCGAGTTCGATCACGTCATCGGAGAGCTAACCGATGAGCTGTACGATTTTTCCGGCCTCTACACAGTGCTGCTGGTCGGTGCGTCCAACGAACGACGCAACCTGGAAACGGCCGGCACTATCCTGCGCACCCTCTGGACACTGTACATCGTGAATGTGGTCGTACTGATAGGCCCGAGGGAAGGAAAGGGCGAGGTACGGCTCTATACGTACTTCCCGTACGGTGAGGGTTACTGTGAACGGGCCCTCCCAGTCGTCTGGAATGTGTACGAGCGGGACGTTGGCTTTGTGCACCGACAGCGCACACCGTTCCCGATGAAGCTGCGCAACTTTTACAACTGCCCACTGGTGGTCGCCACCTTTCCCGTGTTTCCCTTTATCATGGTACCCCACCGCTCAAGAACGAGGGTGCAGGGAGTGGCCGATGCGCCGCTCGAGCTGGAAGGCATCGAGGGGATGGTGTTGCGTACACTGCGGCAACGGCTCAACTTTCGACTGCAGATCATTATCGTCGATCCACCCGACTGGGGTACGGCTGGCCCACGGGATCAAGCAACTGGCGCTTCAGCCTACGTAAGTACTCCAACGAAACGGGGGTGCAAGCGACACATCTCATCGTTTCCACCTGGTTGTTTTCCCCTTCTTCTAGATTCGACAACTGCGAGCGAACCTTACGATTGGCTACTGGGCGACTACACTACACCGCAACCGGTACATGGCGAACAGCTTTTCCTACTACACGTCCCAGCTGGTACTAGCCGTAGCGCCCGGTGAATCGTACACCTCGCTAGAGCTGCTCCGTTGCCCTTTCGCAAACACCATCTGGATCCTGCTGCTTGTCTCGCTGACCGTTGGGCTGGGCGTCATTGGGTTCCTACGGTATCGAACTCCCACCACCAGTGCGTCCTGGCCCGGCATGGTAAGCGTGCTGTTCGGG
This sequence comes from Anopheles christyi, assembly GCA_000349165.1. Classification (NCBI taxonomy): domain Eukaryota; kingdom Metazoa; phylum Arthropoda; class Insecta; order Diptera; family Culicidae; genus Anopheles; species Anopheles christyi. The sequence goes on from KB684324.1 coordinate 8,213, forward strand.
GCCGGCCTGGCACGCGTACCCGTGCGCAGCTTTGACCGTACTCTGCTGCTCTGCTGGTTTGCCAGTACCCTGGTACTGCGCAGTGCTTATACCGGCTCGATGATACGTTTTCTGCAGTCGGATCGAAATCACAGCGTACCGGACAGTGTACCGGCGTTGCTAGACGGCGGGTACGAGCTGTTCATGTACCGTAACTACAGCTTCATCTTCGATGCTTACCCGCAGGTTGGTCGCCGGGTACAGCTGGTTACAGCGCAGCAGTTTCGGCATCGGATCGTGAACCGGCTGCAGAGGCCGGGCGACCGGCTCAGCGTATTGTTGCCGCTCGAAACGGTCACCTTTCTGAATCGTAATTTAACGCGCGCCGGACAGCTGCTGCGTGTGGCCCGCAACCGTGCGTTCGTTGCTAAGCTGGCCATTTACACCCAGCGTACCTCGACGTTGCTTGGGCCGCTGAACATGCTGCTGGAACGGTTCGTCTCGTCCGGGCTGCTCAATCGGTGGGCGGCCCAATACCATCAGCTACAGTTTCTGGCCGATCCGTACCGGGACGGTGGCCGGCAGCAGCTCGTACTGGCGGAAATGGATGGCCCGTTCGCCATACTGCTGGTCGGGTTGGGTCTGAGCAGTGTGGCGTTTTTCTTCGAGCTGATCGTTGGACAGGGTGGTGGTGGTGGCCACTCGAATTAGGTTTTTACAGGTTTTTTTTTGTCGTTTTCCCCAGCTCACTACACTTCTTTTAACGATGGTTAAATTAACCATCCCCAACCAACCATACCGAATTGTGGTTTCCAAAAATTCCCTTTTTTTTATGCGCAATTCCCAGTTTTTCAGATCTTTTCCCGGTCTTTTCAAAATTACATTCAAGGGCGATTTTTTCCCAGGTTTTCCACGTTGAGTGGCCCACCCTGGTTGGTGCAACGAGAACGCCCGACAAATAAAAGCATCGTATAGAATGAGAAATAGAGAAAGCAACATAAAGCCCCCACCACCCCACCCGGCTGATGTGTGTGTCAAACTAGGCACGCTATCAATGATGGGACCAGGCGGCGAACATTCAAAATAAATAAAATAAGTACACGGAGTAGGGAGAGCATTAGGGCAGAGATAAGAATCGATTGATTGACTCATTCCCGCCCACCCAACACGCACGTGTGTCATCCTTTGAATTTTGTTTTTGTTCCGTTTCAATCAGGATTGAGCAATGCAATGCAATTTAATGGAAACTCGCTTTTACAAAGGAAAGTTTGTGTTACGACACATTGCCATCAAACAAGGGCTAGAGTTGTAAATTGTAATTATTTAATAGAAGCTTGTAAAATGAAATAAATCGATGAAATAAAATCGATAAACCGAATTTGCACCAATACAGTACCGTACAGAACAACCGCAAATGGGGAGATTATAAAGAGAGAGAAAGAACACATTTTTCTGGCGATCTTGCCATCTCATCTTGCCAAACGATCAGAATTTGTTCCGAGGGGCATGTAGAGGGGGGGGGGGGATCTGCGAAAAGGGATTTAAAGATGATGTGGGCGGAAGAACAAAAGTTACGCCATTCGGTCACCATGTTCGGTTCTTGGCGTAACTAAAGGGGGGACACACGACCTATGTGGTGGAATGCTTATTTAATGATAATTGATATTTTAGTAGTTTTGCTTTTCAGTCCCTCCATCTGCCTTTAAGGCGTGTAATGAGATTGCTCAACGTTTAAAATTCTCAACTCAACAGCTTAAAAGGCGTTGCATTAAGAGAAAGAAGAAGATCAATAAATTAATATTTCAAGCAAACTTCTAGCATAGAGTTAGAAGATGAACTTAAATCCTTACTAGCCACGACAAATCTGTGAAATGTACAGAAATGTCCGATGCAATCACCAGAAATTGAACCTTATCGAGCATCGAATAAAAAAATGGCTACCATTTCCACATGTTTTATACATTGTTTTGTAACTTCCTGTAGAGTGTATGCGTCCACGGCGAAGTAAAAAGAAATGTATTTTCAAAAGAATGGTACCCCAATAAAAGCGACATTTAAAAAACAATTGCAATATTAGTTGTTGCACTTGTTTCGTCCGATACTGTTATACATCCCACAAAAAGGATATTTCTATTGCATACAAAGCAAAACAAGAAATTTAAGAACACTGTTGTGAATAAAGTACAATGATACCTCCAGAAGTGAAGACACGCTGCTGGTGTTCAAGTTCTAGTTCACACAAGTTCAAGTCTCAGACTAATACCGTATGCGTGATAATGTTTGCACCATCGTACACATCTTTAGCTACCTTAGCCGAAAATTTGCACTAATTCTTGCACACCAACGAGAGAGCATGTTTACCATCGATCCCGCATCAAATTACAAAACCGACCAATATATTAGTTCTTTTGCGGTAAAAGATGTGGCCGAGTAGCAGGAAAAAATGGACCCGCTGTTCATTCCAACACCGTCATTTACAACAATGTATGAGCAAGCTTTATGCACACGCATCGATGCATTTTGCATGAGAAGATGTGCCGGAAGCGATTGCGCATCCCTTGTGCCTCGAGTAGGTATCCTTTACATAATTGATGTCACGCGAAGGAGGATCAACGGTGTTGTGACAGAAACTGACAATGTTTCAAAAGCCCACTTCAGCTCCATTCAAGCTCCATCGTGGATGAGAGATGGTGTTGGTGCTACTACTGCACCGTCGTCTAGTGTCGCTGTTGCTACTAGTTATGTTGGCCTTTGCCAAGATTGGCAGTATTTCCATCGATCGTCCCAAGCTGATTGACCGCTGGGTTTCCTGTATCGGTGAGATAGTGCAAACCAATGCCGACCGTTTCCGGCACGAGCTAAACGTTTACCGGCTCGATGATCGAGCGGAAGCTAGTGAGGGAAAATATTTTGAGCACGATCTGCTGGATCGACTGTTACCGTTGGTGGTGTCGCTGCCGGGCGTCAAACCGTTCACGATCAATCTGGCACCGTACGAACGGACGGTCAGCTACAATCATCGTAACCTTGTGCTTGTACTGTTGGAACGGTTACACCAGCTGGAACAGCACCTGCCCGCACTGGTGGCGAAAAATGTGGAGCAAGGGGGTTATTTTTTGCTGTTGCTTGTACCAGGCCGTAGTGGCAGCAACACCACAGGCGAGTTTGAAGAAAATAACATTGAGCAAGCAGCCACCGCCACCTTTCGATTGCTGTGGAGCGTACGCATACACAACGTGCTGCTGGTGGTGGAACAACGTGGAGCCACTACCGATCGTCGGGTGGATCTGCTTGCGTACGAAGCGTACGGACCGGGGTGCTGTGGTTGTAGCCGCCCCAAGCTGCTCACCCAGTACAGCACGGCTGGGAAGCTTTCCAACTCAAGCGTTAAACTGTACGATCGTTTCGAGCGCAACCTGTACGGCTGCCAGCTACGGATAGCATGCTTCGAGCGGGCCCCATTCCTGCAGTTTGTATCGCCCGTGAATGGCACCACTCGCCCCACATCATTATCATCCACTACCCGACCACGGTTGGCTGGTATTGAGGGTAGCCTGGTGGAGTTGCTCGCTGCTCACCTGAACTTTCGCATTGCAGTCGTGCAGCCAACGGATGGCCACACGTGGGGTCGCATCTATCCCAATGGTACGGCGACCGGTGCGCTTGGGTTGCTGCTAGACGGTACCGTCCACATGACGGTGGGAGGTTACTTCCCCTATCCGGCCCTACTGGCCGCGACGACGCAAACACACAACTACTACATGGCCGATCTGGTGCTGGCCGTACCGGAAGAGCTCGCCCACCTCAGCCCATTCGAGCAACTGGTAAAACCATTCCAGCCAGTAATCTGGGCGGTGGTGGCGGTCGAGCTTCTACTCGGCTTCGTAGCACTACGTCGCACCGCCACCCTGCACTTCTGGCGCACCTTTATCGGTGAATCTATGCCCGAGCGGACGATGCCCCACCGAACCGTCGCCCGCTACCTGCTGCTGCTGTGGATCCTGCACTCGACGTTGTTGCGCGAATGTTACAAGGGTTCGCTGGTCGGATTTCTTACCGAGCCAAACCCGCTCAACGACATTCACAGTCTCGAGGCGCTCGTCCAGTCCGGCTACCAGTTCGCCATGACCGAAACCATCTACCACAAGGTGTTCGATGAATCGAGCCATCACCGGCTCGCCCCGGACCGGGTGCTGCTTATCAAGTCGGCCGGTCAGAAGGCACTGTTCGAGCACACCATCCGCACCCGGGACCGGTATGCCTTCACCTACACCCGGGAAGAAATCATCAAGTTTAACTCGCGCAACCGCACGGACATTAACTATCGCACGTCGGACGAGACGCTGCTAACGTTTCACTTTGCAATGTACTTTAAGCGATCGAGCCCGATTGCGGCGGCCTGCGACTGGTACATACGGCGCATCGTGGCCACCGGCTTCATCAACCGGTGGTACCAGCAAAATTTGGACCTACGGTTCGTGCGCCCCACACTTGCAAACACCGGCCAGGCAGAGGTACTGCAAATGCATCACCTTTACGGTAGCTACCTCCTGCTGCTCGTTGGCCTACTGCTGTCCACCGGCATCTTTACCCTGGAGCTACTGTGGGCACGTATTGGCCGTTCGGAACGACCACACTACCCGTACCTACACGAGCTCAAACAGTACCCGACGCACAGCCGTAAACGCTTCCTAAAAGGCTGATGCGAATAAGCGTCGAGCGGGGTACAGCGACGCAGCATAATTACCTACATATATGTATCACACAGAGTCTCTCTCTTTTTCAGCTAACTAGCTGTATACATAATCAACACGGTGCACTATAAAAACGGTCGGTACCGAGCCAGCTAATGCACAAACAGTCAACGGCAACGGAGCGTGCTTAACAGCGGCAAGCAAGTGTAGCAACAGATCACAACACAACAAGCTTTTTCACATCCGTACACTCAAAAAAACGATGGAAACGATACAGCTATTCAAGGCAATGGGTCAACGGGTGGCAAAGTTGCCCCCGGCCCAGCAGAACGAAATCATCGACAGTGTGCTGCAGATGATCGATGCATCGCAGAAGCTGCACGATAGTGCCGCCCTCACGCAAGCCAACTTTCAGCGACCGGCACGCTACAATCTGTCCAAAAGCGTTTCCCAATCGGCTGCCACGCTGCTGGGTGGTGGTGCATCATCGCTGATCGCATCACCAATCGTTTCCTCCCCGTCCTGTCTGCTGTAGGAGCTGTGCTATGGGACCCACAGACAAAGTATATTTAGCAAGTTTGTGTGTTTTGGCTTTTTGCGAAAATGTTTTGAGGGAATGTTTAAGGAGGGAGAATGTGTAAGGTAGGATTTTTTTTTTAATGTACTAAGCTTAAGAGTTTTGTTGTATATAATTGGCAAATTTAGCAATAAACGTACTTTACCACTAATTTGTTGTGACAAGATAATACTTTTACTGAGTGGAATTGTTTATGTCCTTAGTTTGTGCTAGTGTTAAACCATTTTGACAGATGCGAAAGAGAGGTGTATGAGAGAGAGAGTGTGCGTGAGTGCCACATTGGCCGCTACGATCAAGATTGACGGCCGATATCTAGCCGCCTCCGTTGTGAAGAGTTTCTAATACCGAACGCTAGATGGCGCTAAGCACCGGAAAAAAGACATTAACGAGGGAGGGTTGTTTTTACATGGAATAATGTGTTTGCTCAAATAGTCCGCTTTGTTTTTTTAACATACAGTTTTTAGTAAGCAGCAATTTGTCATCATGTATGTGTTATAATCTACTCCATAATCTATATTTGTCAATGAAAGGTAGAAATGAATTGCTGTTATGTTTTAGAAACATGAAGTATATGTGAAGACAGTGTTATAAAATGTAAAAGCATAATCTGCTTGAGTTTTTAAGCGCATTCAAATGAAATTGAATGAAGCGAAAGGAGAAGGAGGAAAACTATGCGTTTGTGTACTGCATCTTTTTTACCGTATAATTTTGTAGGCAACAGTGTGCAGCTTTTCTTAAACTGTTTGGCCTTCGGCTAATATAATAATAACGTCTTGCGAATAACAAACTGTTTTTGCAAACTATTAAGCCATCTTTTGCACTTTACGATATCGCCTGCATTAGGCGAACGATTTGATCAACTCATTAGAATTGAAGGTAATATTTTTCCAGTCTCGGTAAGGTTTGCTTATCGTTTTCATGTTACAATTTTAGGAGCGATTTAAAATAATTGAATAAATTAATAGTTTAATGCATTTGCTCTGCTTTACTGCTGAGCTCTTGATCTCAACAAATCACATTTCATGAAAGCATTTTCCATGAATCTTTTTTACGGAATTTAATTCTTTTTTGTTTGTCCAATTTGGGATAAGATGTATGGCGGGTATCCTAAGACCCTTCAGATGCTAGCCCTTTACCTTATCCAAGGAAGCATGATTTAACACATTGCTTACATTGCCTCACAACGTTTTTCATTGTCACACAGTGTACCAGGGCACGCAAAATGTTGCAGCGTCACATTGTACAGGAACGGCTGCATAAATCCGTTTTTACTAGCATTTCATTATTGTATGATTTTGATATCATTTGTGTCTTGAAAGAAAAAACTTCTTCTTTCGTGGCGTAAACGACCTACACGGTCATGGTCACGGTCATATACAGGCTTTCTAAGACTTATGTTCACCTTATATCAGGCCTTTGCTGCGGAGCGGGGGAGACAGTCCGGATGAGAATTGAACTACTTCCGGCCCTTTACAGGAGCCGGCGCGTCTATCCATTAGACCACCGGGCTGCCCCCGAAAAAGGTAAGCGAATTTAGGCAAAAACGCCGGCACAATGCAAAGATACCCCACGTTGAATTTTGTGGTACACTGTGTACCATCCGCAAAGTGTGCCTTCTCAGGCAGTGCAGAAGGTGTGGCGGGGTTGGCGACAAGGCGATTGACTATCCATACATCATCTATCCGTGCAGAGCAGTATCCCGTGCGATACAGCCGATCAGTTAAAATGCATTGTAAAACTATGTACACTATGAGCAACACGCGCAAAAGATACCGTAATATTTGAAAAAGCCAATTTAAAGCATGGTAAGTTAATACTAGTAGTAATTGCTGCACACAGGCGCATCCGTTTTCCCTCATCTCACAGTTAATATCGTAACACCACAGATTACACATAGATACAGCAGAAGATACAGCATAAAGTAGCTGTATTTCTGAAAATAGCATATTTTCTCAATAATTGTTTCTTTTTTTCGCGGTAATCGATCCACATATTCGTGCCCTTTTGGTGTTGTTAAGTTTTATTTACATTATGGGAAAAGTATAAGAAAAATAACTTAATTGTATAGTTATAGATCACTTGCTTTTCTTTGCTCACAACCCCCTTAGGCACGGTACACGACTTGTACATTCACACAGGTGTTTGTACATACGAGGGCACACATGCAGAGAGCGCGGCGATGTTAAGCAGATCCCCTTTCAAATGATGTGCGTGCAGTAGTAGTACCAATAGTTAACAGCGGCGCACCAACATCCAGTGTGTCGTCGTGAACTATTGCAACAATGCGTGGGACCGTACCCAACACGTCCGCTCTCTTATTTATGCTCTATTTATCTACAAACACCAGGGCGATTCGATGTAAAGCACGCGGTCCCATGTATAACTATGTTTGTTTCAGTTTACTACCTGTTTCTTTCTCCTTCCTCTTCTCTCTATCACTCTCTCTCTCTCTCTCTCTCTCTCTGTATTTCTCTTTCACTTGCAAAATCTGATGCTTTTTTCGTTCTTTCCTTAATGTTCATTTCTTTGGATCAACGTTACTGTTGGGCTTCTTTTTTTTAAATACGTTCTTAACACGAAGGCTGGGACCATCGTTACTGTTGCAGTTTCAAAATTATCTTACATTTGTGTGGGGGTG
>KB684335.1:0-15272 GCA_000349165.1 Anopheles christyi
AGAAATGAACACCGAAATGCTTCTAATCAGGAATTCGAAAGAATACGAATTTCGCGCCGATGGAAGTTCTTGCATTTTGGGGGTAGAGCGGCAGCAAACGGAGGGCCATTTTCTTTTGTTATGCTTACGTTCGCTCCCTCCCTCTCTCTGTCTCACACACACACTCTCTCTCTCTCTCTCTCCCTACATCACAAAAACAGTCTCGTTAGCTGTTCGACTATTTGTTCGCTAGCTTTTGGCTATTTCCAAGTCGAAAGCTCAGATTAGCAGCGGAAGGATGTAGTCCGATTGTTGTAGTTAGTTGTTTTATTGCAAACGGTGGGTCGTTTACTCTGTGCTACACTGACCTTTAACCAGCGTTTGCTTTTGCTTCCTGTTTCATTTACAACCTTCAACCAGCCCCGATCCCGATCATTGCGCATAAACGGTAATTGCAGCACATTTCAGTAACGGGGGCAAAATTAAACCACATAATTGTGGATTAAAAGGTTATCCGCGGGAACCACACAAGGGTTCGAGTGGGTTACACTATTGTGTGCCTTTTTGCATTTGTGCAGCAACGAGGTGGGGGTGCGTGGGTGGAGAACTCGAACAGAGGAAACGGGTTGTTGCAATTTTTCTAAGCCCCAAATCGTGGTTTTGACGGTTAGTGTTTCGGTTGGCGCTAGTTCAATAGTGTGGAAACAAGTGTTGGCGATAAGCAGGGCCAGTTTCCGGTAGGTGATAAAAAAAGGATTTGCGTTTGCACAAATTGTCACAAAACGAGGCACATAAAGTGAAGGCTCCGGGGAACACTGGGCAATAGTTTTGTAGTTGACCCATAACCGGTACCATTTGATCTCACCGTAAGTGGAATGTTAGTAATAAAGAAGAGCTTAAATGGACGGAAACGATGTTAACTTTATTCTACCGGAATGAATTGGTGAGTGCACGGTTGAAAGGTTCAAAAGAGTACTTTACAAAGGGGAAAAACCTGTAGTAAAATTCAATTCAGTGTCTTTTTATTGCTGGTTAGAATAGTTAGTAACAGCGTTTGCTTCAGTTGGTTAAAGCACCATGTTACAAAAAAGAATATCATTCAACAAGTGTTCATCCAGCACATTTTCTTTCAATCATGAGATCATCGTAATGAAACATAGGATGTAAAAGGAAATCTTAACAAAAAAAACATCACTTTTACCATAAAAATTAAACGAAGAAAGAATTAGCTCACAAAATAAATATAAAACTTTTGAATCTTAAAAACAATAACCTTCGTTTAATGTTTTCAGTCGCTTAATGGCAAACGTAACGAATTTCTTACCTACAGTTCATTTGAATATTTGGACTATTTAAATCATATTTAGCTTTTTAAGTCTGAAAAATTCAAAAGTCTATTGCACACCTTTTCTCTGTAAGCATGCAAGTTTCATCTTTCATAGAAAAACGCTTAACAAATCTCAAACTTATGATGAATCATTTAAAAAGTTTTAGCTTCCAATTACATACAGCTGCCTTCTTAAATTCATTTGCAAGTTCATAAATTCCGGAAAGCTGGAAATCCAACCATAGCTCCTTTTCCTCCTCCCACCGTGCAATAATACTCCATTAACCCTACTCTCTCATTAAAACGTAGCTGGTCTTCCGAAAATTAAGCAACTACCAACCACCGGGCCTCATTACCCAAAGTCCGCACATCATGCACCACTTTCAGGCCTCATTGAACGTTGCTACAGACGGTGGAACTGCTTTAAAGCAAGCGCAACCTCACACCACACGAAAGGCACCTGGAATAGTACCCCACCACTGCACGCGCATCGTTTCATGAAGCTTCACCATAATTCCAATGACAGTGCACAAGAGGGGAAACTTTTAAATTAACTAAATCTAGTTACAAACGGGCCAACACACACCGGCGAAGCTCACTGAGCACTAGTTGAACTAGTTGTTCGTTTGTGTCTGTATATGCAGTGGTGTGACAGCTGCAGAAAACTATATTTTTACCCGGGGTTTTCAACTGTAAACGCAACAAGCGCGTCCGACCAAGGGTTAGCGAGTGTCGGTTCAACGGTTCCAAGTATGCCAGGTGCTGTTTGCACGGTGGGTACGGTCGTTAATTTGAACTCGGTCCATTATTTTCTCACCATGTGGCAGTTTTTGCAACACGGCCAACCCGGTCCTGTGCATATGATATAGTCTCTTTTTAAATGTCATATATCTGAAGAAGAAATTAAATAAAGGAACGACAAAATGAGAGTGGATGGGTGTAAGCAGAACCTAAGGCAAGGAAAAGGCTACCAGGTGACCCAAATCCTCCCACTGCCTTCTTGGACATAGTGAGGTTCGAGATCTGGTTGCAAACATCTCATGAATGCCGCATACAGACGTTGCTTGGTAAAACACATTGAAGCCACGATGTTAACCAAAAGGGATAAGCCCAAGCCTCGAAGCGACACACGCGTCACCAACATCACCATCCACTATAGCCGCCACTAATTCAGTCCAGTCTTGTACCGTGCGCCGTAACACCTCCGCGACTCTAATCCCATTAAATCATACATGTATCATGAGCAACGCTAGTACAGCGGTACGACCAACCTGCAACGCGTTGTTTTTTTATAAGTCTCATTAAAGTATAATAACATCCTTCTCATTGTAAGTGTGCTGTATTGCACAGGTTTCCCTCCCCGTTTGAGGTTCTGTTTACCGCTAGTGCAAAAGACGGTATGACATGCAGGTACGATACAGGAGCTTACAAGTAGTTTTTCCGCACTAGTTTGAATGCTTTTTTGTCACCTGCTACCCGATTTCCTTCGACCAGACTGAGATGACGTGCCAGCGTGACGTTACACGGTGGCAAACAATATTTGTACTGAATATGATTTAATTGTGTCTCATAATTTACCGTCCTGAGAATAGCTGCAGGAGTCAGAAAAAAGAATTGTTTCAACAGTATACAACAAAGGCGTACATTCACCCCATCAGAGGCGTTAATCTTCTTTGCATTGGCATGAGAAAAAACAATCGGAAATCTGCCTAGATTTAGGCAAGCTTCCAACGGAAGCAAATAACTCCTTTTATGAAAAAAATATAAAATACAATCTTTCCTATTTGAAGCTTCAGATCAAAATCTATACAAGATGGATTAATCGTGAAACACCAAGCATGTAGCAAAAAAATGCTGCAAACACACTCACTGCAAAAAGGTTGATCGGGAGAGGACCACTGTAATCGTTTTCGGTACCATCTTTCGCCACACCGATCGTTCTTCGCTGTTATTGCACGACGCTTTGAAAGACAAATTTGCACACCACTACATCATTCAAGGCCCAGGGACGCTACTTGTGAGAACCATTTCCAAAAGTGTGCAACCACCCTGACCCCGAAATGGAAGTGAAATCGTTCATAGTGGCGCTAGTGTACGAAATGAAAACCGTTACCTTGTCACATATATCAATTTACCATTTCGGACTATTGCTACCTTTCTGCTTTTGCGAAGGATAGCCGAGCGATCGTCATCGGTGGACCAGTTTACCGAACGGATGAGACAACCCTGCCTGCACCCGGACACGCTCGTGTGAAGTGAGCAAAGAAAGCGTGTACCTACCTCGCCAGCCGGTGGAAGCTAGTGTCGCAAAACTTATGTCAATAAAGGTACTAAACCACGACAAATGTTGCCTTCCTAGCCTGGCAAAAGGCACGCTGGAGCTGTAGTTTCGATGCCAGAGGGCGAGACGAGGTCTGCGAAAATGGGTTGCGTTGGGTGGGTGCACGAACGCCATGTATGTATGTTTAAGGCCATGATCCACCACGGCCACCTGTCGCACGTCCCGTTTGTCGAACGCGACCCGGCTCATGTGTTGTCGCCTTGCCAGAGGAACTTCCTGAGGAACTGCACCGTACGCTCCGTACCGTACAGTCTCCCATGCAGCCAAGGACATACACGGCACGACAGCAAACGATACTTTATTGCAAGCTCTGTTCCATTCCTACCAGTGTGCACCCTCGCCCAACCGTTCCTCACCATCGTTTTATGCGAGCACGCCATCAAGCGGTAACTTTATTTATGTTTCTGTATCATTTGCATATCGACGGCGTTGGTGGTGTGCGTGCGTGGCAGACTAGTGGCGACGCAACCAACAACTACTGATATTATCGTACTCCGACCGTCCCTTCCATCGACCTCCGTGGCGGTATCCGTGCCGACGAACAGTGCGTTCATGTCACTTCCATGGAGGCGCCTGGTCCTCTGTTCCCGCAAGCTTGGCCTCCAGCTCGCTGGTAACATGCTAGAGCGAAAAAGAGGAAGGGAAGAGAGAGAAAGAGAGAGACGGGAAACCGTAGTTGAGGAATTTCCCATTTTCCATCCATTTGGTTTTGCAACGTACCGTGACCGTGCACCACCATCCAGCACGGTTGAATTATAGATGAAGTCATAAATTATAATTTCATACACCTTCAATCCAGCCACACCGGCTCACAGACCGGTGTGCATCTGCGTTCGCGAAACAGTCTGCAGTGTGCGTGAGCATCTCGCTCATCGATTCAATGGTGGTTAGAAACAAAAAAAAACCACAGACACACAGAAATGTAAGAGGGAAAACAAACACGCCGGACTCTAATGGAGAGAGAAAAACAAAACAGTAAACTAACTGTTCGAAATAGACAGAGAGGGAAAAACATTTCATTCCGTTACTTTGTATGTTCATTTCCGAAACAGGTTGTTACTCATCGTGTTCTTAATAGAGCGCACAATACAAAATAAATCCTTTAGTATACCGTACGTTTGAATGTTTTTTCACAAACAAATTTATTAATGCATTCATCTATTAAATAGAAAGCATAAACTTATTGAAAATGGGCTAAATAAACAATTTTAACCTTCAGGCCTAGAAAACTGTCGTTTATCTATGTTTTTACTTAATTAAAAGATTTGTTGAATAAGGCCAAAAGAGTAATATTCTACCTTTTTTTTAACTTAGTGAAAATGAATATAATTACTCAACGAATTAATTTTTGTTTTGTGTTGTTCCTAAAATCAATATTCTTCCTAATCTTTCTTTATCTCCACAAGTACATTACGGATTTGAAATGCTTCTTTCAGAAAAAAGCTCAATCGAGAAATCCTGTGAAAAATGTCGTATACGAAGCGCCTGAATGTATACAATCTGACGTGTTCTTACACATTGTTATTTGTTTAACCCCTTCACAGTCTCGCGATTTTGAAAAAAGGAAAACAATTACTTTTGGCAAGTTTTGCATCACTTAGTTGGAATTGGAACAGCGCGCAAAGCGAATGAGCCAATAAAAAGGAGATAAGACCAGCACGAGCACTGCTGTGGTAAAACTGTAAAGGCATGCCGGGCATGCTCAGCAAAACTGCAAACTGTTAAGAGGTTAATAAACTTTGAGTATTTTCAAATTGCTAATAAATTAACAAAAATAATCATTCCAACTTACTATCAAATTTTACCTTTGATACCTTTGATTTTGCCTCTTAGACATTTTTCTACTAAATCTTGTCTTCATCTTTCATTTTAAATTTTCAGTATTGCTTTAATCGTTTCTCAACTCAACGACACGAATGAAACTTAATATTCCAAAGCCCAACATAAACTGAGCCATTCGCTTTGATGTGTACCTCGATCGAAAGTAACCATCTGCCACAAATTTCCTTTGAAAAAAACCCCCATGGGAAAAAATATCAAATTTCCCAAATGAGTACGTGATCAATAACCAAAAGCGCCTGGCTTTAATTTTGTGAAGTCAAATTTTTCGAGAACAAATTTTAATTAAAACTTTTGTTTGCGTGAGTTCACCATTACCAACACTGCCACCCGGGTTTGTCCTGAACTGCCCAAACTTTCTCCACCCTCAACACGGTACACAGCCCAGTACCACTGTGAAGTGTGAGCATGAAAACACCTTACCCGTGTGGGGCAAAGCAATCCCTGCCCGATATTTTAACTAGCAGCCATTATTGTGTGCCATTACTGTCCAAAGTGATGGGAGGTACAAGTTCCAACCAAGGTGTAGGTTGGAACTCGAATATGCGTGGGTGGTTGAGTGTCTGTATGTAAAAAGTTTCCCCTACATCGTAGCCCACTTTCTGTTGCTTGAGCCAATTCTAACTTTTCCGGTTCCAGGACTTTAGAGTGTGAAACATGCAACCATTGGCCATTTGTTTGTTGCCTCCGAACGATGACTACTCATCGATGAGGCATTCGATGGGCCGTTTGAAGATTTACAAACCATGCAACCTGTGGCTCGCTTGCTTGAAGTGCTTCTCTGTAGCAAGAACCACCTGCCAAACTCAGGAGCGTTCTCACTCGAGTCGCAAGCCGACACACAACTTTTCTACTGGCCCAACAAGTTTAAATTAGCTGTTACCACATCAAATAAATGCTTTAGAGCTTGTACCGGGCGGAAATGTAGATGCAATAAGTTATGCCGGTGGTAAACGGAGATTGAACTAATTTTAAAGTACCATCGGTTAGACTAGAAGCATATTTTGAACAACTCAACTAAGCCTTTACCTTTCCAAAGGCATAATTTTTTTTTTTTTGCAGAATTTGAGGTAAAAAGGATTTGGAGCTTTTTTTGTAAAATTTGTCAAAAAAAATAGCTCGCTAAAAACATGTAAATAGCTTTACAAGATGATTTTCGTCGACGGCCTACATTTAGGCGAAAAATTTGTCTTGCACTTCATCTAGGGTTCTTTAAACATCCTGTGAAAACCTACGGCTTGCACATTTTTCCGACAGCAAATGTTCACTTTGTCTGACATTAATGCTTAAACTCCCGCAATGATTCATGGTTCCAATCTCACCATCCAAAATCACAAACATCCTTAGGTGAACCAAAACTGTTCCGCGAAAAGAACAGCAACACTGTTCCGGGAATCAGACTTTCTCAGCGAAACGTTTAAAAGCAACCAAAATCAAACAGCACACCAGCTTCCGACCTCAGATCGACCGCTTGGTACCGACCGCTTTCCAAGAAATCATTTCATAAATAGGTACATTACCCAAGGAGCTACATAATATTCACCACCTCAATCACCACCGAAGGGAAAACATGGAACATTGCCGAACGAGTTGAAATAAACAAGCTAAGCGAACTCGCCGGCAACTCGCAGCACAGGGAAACACAGCGAAAGCAACAGGCCAAGCGAACGTGCCTTCCGGTGGAAGCAGAAGATTTATCGCAATTAAGAGGAAGATCCAATATAATCGATTTCAAAATCATCGTATAAACAAGATAAATGGTTCTACGACCTCCGCCCACCCCCAAACGTTATACATTGGGAGCGTGGGGGAGCCCACATTTTCCCGTGATACGCCGTTGACGAGCAAACGAATGACAAGGGTTTAAAAGCGTCGCCAGCGCCGATTCCAGCGATTCATCGTTGATGTGATTTTCTTCGAGCTTCCCACGCTTGCCAGCCGGAACACGAGGCGTATAGTAACTGAACGCTTGCATTAAATATTGTCTGACACTGTCGCGAACCATCCATTCGTTGGATGCGAATGATAAATAACGATGCTCGACAATCGCGTCAAAGGAAGGGAAGTGAGATTCCAACGAAGTAGAGGAAACACTCCGGTAGCACCTTCACACGCTGGCAGCTCTTGCCAATGGACACGCTAATGGATTTTACTGTTCAAGGCCATCCAGTCGTTTGCTATCCCGACCTAGCGCTTCCGGGGTTTTTGAGTTCAGTGTCATCGAGCTTCCGTGCTTATTTTGTGCCAGTTTAGCAAATCGCCACCGGGACCGTCACTTTCGATTCGAGATTAATTGATTCGCTTCCGTGCAGTGTAAAGATAATGTAAAGCGAAGCAGTAGCAGTAGCAGCAGTAGCCACTGTCTTACGGGCAGGATGTAGCCACTTTCTTTCTTCTTCAAGTGTCGCAAGTTTTGGGCCCCGAGGCGATGATGTGAAAGCTTTCAAGGAAGTGGATGGATATGGTTGGCCCACTAAAGTGGGATATTTTTCCCTACAGAAATAGAATCCATTACGCGGTTGATGGATGACTACTCCGTTTTCAAGGAAAGTAGGATAATTTAAAAAAGCATCATTGCCAACGTGATATTTCATTTACGGGAGCAAATTTATCCACCATCAAATAATCCTTCCAACCATCAACGCCTAAAGTCATGCAATCTGTATCACAAAAAAATGTTATTTTTATTTTAATCGTTCTATCCGCTTCCCTTACTAAAAGCAACACAATGCACCGATACGATAAGAACCCCTTTCACCAATCGTGAATTCGATTTCAAGATTTATCGACCAGCTGCAACCTGCGGCTTACCTCGCGAGCACATGTAACGAACGGTCACACGTCGCCGTCAACTGAAGCCGGACGTTCGTTTACTTTGCACCGGGTCCCGCTCTCATCCGATAAGCGCATTCAGTGCATAATCGTATTATGGGTTCATCCCCTTACGAGGATTTGAGAATGTGATACGAAACCTTGCACCTCGCAACACACCGATTACTAACAGCACTGCTCCCACCACGGAAACGTGAGGGATACTGAAATGGATGCTTCAAGCTATTATTTGCTTTAATCGCAACATTCACCATCAATGCAGCATTGAAAGATGCCCCGAGACAGTGGTTGTATTGCTGTAAAAGTAAATCAATGGGACGGTATCTCTTGTGGAATAGAAAAACCGCCAGCTACAGCCCATTCTGATGCAATGGGGGTACACAAAAGCGTAACCAAAACTCAGTTTTTAGGAGGAAAATTTATTTTTGATTTAAAAATACAAATCCATTCCTCAAGCTCACGTCACTGCTGGGCGAATTTTAAGCTTCTTTGCAGCTTCAAACAGTCAAGTGCATTAAAATATGCATACAAGCACCAAAACGAGCGTGCTGCTGCTGTCTCTTACACACCTCTCTATGCTTGTGGACCAAACTGTACGCACATTATCAAACGTTTCCAGTCCAGAACCACGTCCTGGAGCATCCGGTACTGCCGTACTTTTCATAAACAAACGCACCAGGTCACACTGTCGCTCGCAGATACTTATGGTTTGTCCTTCATTCCATCCCTTCCATCTCGCCTGCCGGTAAAACTGCACACCGCCGCTCAACATGCGCTACTGCACAGGTCAGACAGTATGACTTCAGTGGGAAACGATTGCATTCCATGTACGACCGGTGTGTTTGCGTTCCCGTTCTTGTTTGTTTGTAGATATGGTTTAAATCTCCACCTCGACCGAACCGAAAACCTCGACCGGTACTTCATCGGGTCCATTTTGACTTCTACTGTACCGCACCGTCAACCACAATGCTGCTAGGGCACCTCGGGCTAACCAACCCGTGTGCAGTTCCGGTACGACACCAGGGACGAAACGGCTGACAGGTGGCGCGAACCTACACAGCACTCTCCCACCCACAGGATAAAGTTGAAAGCCAAGGCCAAACCGTCGGCTGTATGCCTGATGGTTTGCCTTTTGTGATAGTGCTCTCGCTAGCCAACCGCTGGAGAACCTCTGCCCCTGCTGCCCGGTTTTTGATAGTGTTGACTCGCCAAAGCCCAATTGCAGGCATTGTTTGGCGAGTGGCGTGACTTCATCAACGCCGCTCCTAGTGCCGGTTTGCCTCACACCGGAGGTCAGGATTTACCGATGCTAATCTATGCAAATCTTCCCCGATCGTTTGCCTGTATCTCCTCGTGCTCCACACTTCACTCTACTGGAAGGTCTCCAGCGTGGTACATCTTCAAAAGGCCCAAAGTGTGGCTCACTCTCTGCTCACTGCTTATGGCCCCACTCACAGTGTCACATTCATCCACAGTTAACCCGCTCAAAATGACTTCACCAACTTTAATCGGAGCCTGCGATACCAACGATCAGGCCGTCAGAAGGGGGATCGTTGGGGCTGACGGGAACTTTTCATATTTTCAAAGCTTCCGGGTTTTGCGGTAATGCTTGCCAGACATTATCTTCTCCTGTACTGGCTGTGGTGTAGCCTTTTGGCAGCCCCTTTTCCCGTACGGACGGGTTGCGGTTTGGCTTTTTACGCCAGCCGATGGCATAACTCCAGCCTGGCCAGCTTAAAGACCTTAGTCTTAGACCCATACCACGGAAGGAAAACATCACGGCATCGGAACTTCCGAGTTACGATGCTTCAACCTCAACCTTATAGCCCGGTGACGCCTATAACCTCTTACACAATGTGCGAAGGAAGCAGTAGGATGATACAAAATCTCATATCTATATCTAGCACCACTTCTCGGATCGAAGGTTATTGATTGACGTTACACCGAGCTATTCCTCACGCCCTTTTCCTATCGTGAACCACCTTAGTTCTGCCACATACAACGATGGTAGCCGAGCTGCCGATGTAAACGAGGTGAAAGTGCTTTAAAAGGCATCGATAACAGAGCATTCATAAATGCAGCCAACTTTCCGACTATTGCAAACGGATCAATGAGTTGATGCTCTGTTAAACATTAAGCACTTGAATACCGAACGCGTGATGCAGAAAGTAAATTTAATTTTGCACATGAACGTTTTGCAACGTAGTTGTTTAAAGCTTGTTCTAATGCAAATTACACAGGCTGGGGAGAGGCGAGCTTTATGGATCTTCAAACAATTTCACTGCACTGTCCTTTATTGAAATACAACATGTAAATAACACATGTTTGAAGTGCAAAGTGAATGCTGTTTTTCAATATGATAGCTGCTCACTACGCAAAGCCATTTGGCCGCAACGCATTGTTCAGATCGTTTTTCTCGAAAGTGAGGCTTTTCATTTTAATACACAATTATCTGGTACATACTCACCTCGCCTCCATTTTCTCATATACAAACCCTATTGTTCTTGTTTGTACCATCAATTTCAAAGCACTCTAGCATTTCACTTGAAACGTTTGTCGTTTGTAGGAAAGAAATTATTCAGTTAAATTATCCAATCAAATAAATAAATAAAAAGATCATGCATACCTTCAGGTGTTTAGCAAAAGCCCATACGGGATAAAATCGATTATTCGAATTCGATTATCGAATTTTTTTTAATACACATGTTCCAAGTGAATATGTGAATTAAAAGCCATACCCAAACGGAGCGTAATTATGTTGGTTTCTTATAAACTGTTTCGTACGCAACACGCTATATCACATTTCTAAATGGTGATAAAAAATCTCTTTCTATTAAAAATAAACATATGAATGGCACGAAAGTGTAAAACCCTTCAAAGGAACCGTTACCGTACTTAAGCTCACCATGCAAAACAACACCTCTTTACATTGAAATCAGCCAGGCGTGTTTTATTACTCCCCAAACACACAAGCGTTTTATTAAATCTTCCTCTTCGGAGCAACATCCTACATACGCATAAGCAAAACGAAAAAAAAAACCAGACGATCCTCAAATGCGAGCGCATTATCGTAAAAAACAATGCGCGTTTGGCAAACAGCGCTTGAAACGGAACAAATTGTTTTATGCATTGTTTCATATTGCCAAATGCTCCCATCCGGGCCCATGCATTTCAATGAAGCGATTCAAAAGAAACCGGCCCACACATAAACACACATACCGTTACATACTGGCTAATAGTCCCCCTGGTTGTATGCAATATCTAGCTTAGGAGTACTGCGCGAGCATCAACCAAACAACCCATGTAGATGATACACCCAAAAACAAAAAAAAACGTACATGAAAATGGTTTTACAGAACGGGTATCAAAACCAAATGTTGAAACTTCTTTCCCTTTCATCGCCAAATTTCAACATTTTGTGCCCCAAAGTCATAACGCCATAAAAGTCGCAATCAGTTGTTTTATGGATCCGCATTCGAGCGTTTTTAAGGGAGGCCGAACGGAACCTATCCGCGCTGGTTCATTTCGTACTTTGCTGGGCGTCACTCCGGCAATTTCGTTGCAGCTGGCCTGAAAAGGAAAGGGGGCCGCATTGCAACAGGCATGAAATTTTCACGAATCAACTTACCTTCCCGCCCGAAGGGGTCGACGTTCGCGCGTCTAAAACAATGCGCCGGGCGTCTGTTTTTGGCGAGCTTCATAAAGGGCAAAGTTTTTGCGCTCTGTACCTTTTGCTTGCCCAAATGTGTACGATATTCGATATAGCTGCTCAACTGTTGCCTATCGATGTGGGGAAACCGTGAATGAAACAGCGAGCGAAACTAGTTCGTTTCAAGCTGCTTGCCCTTATAAGACGCCTGAAGGTAGGCAAGCCGTATTACAGAAGTACGAAAAGCTGAAACACTATACCGTAGCTGAGTAGTTTTTCATTTTCATACATATCGATACCATGCATAAGTAATGCAACACGGGCAACATTGTGAACAATTTCCCTACCCTTCCACCAGCAGCAAAAAAAAATCGCACAAACCAACCCTCCAACTTAGCGCAAATGCTGTATAATAAAAGGGAAAAGAATAAAACGCACACTCCCATCAAAATATTGAATGCGATACGAGCCGCAATAACTGCCTCCCAACTCCCACTCCCACGAATGTTGGTTCGTTTGCGTTTTGCGCCTCGAGCGTAGAAGGCTCGTTGATGAATCGGCCACTCGGCATCTATCGCTTCTCGTGTTGCTCAAATCCAACAAATCCGGAAACAAAACCGGCACACCTTCACCCTGCCCCGAAGGATGGCTTTTAGGATGATTCCGCCCAACGCACCAGCGTACATCGTGTCGGATCAAAATCACAACTTACAGCACAGTTTTCCAGAAATGGGAGGAACGGCCGTACTGTCGGCGCTTGCTGAATGGATTTTCACCTTTCCATCGTTTCCCTCGTTTATAAAGCGACCGTGGTGGAGGCGAGTTTAAACGAACAAAAGAACCATACGTGTTTGGGTTTTCGGACGGGAAAACATCGATGCATTTACCCGACGGGCTATTCGCCGATGGGCATTCTGCGAGATCAATGGCCGACCTGGTTTGCCACCGTATTCTATCGACCAGTGTAGAGAGGGGTTTACGGTTTGAAACATATATGACCCGACCCATCCAACGAACCAAAGGGTCGCTCGCATAAGCCGCTCCCGAGCGCTAAGCTTTTGTGGTAGCGATGATGCGTCCGGAAACTGGGGCAAAGCAGGACGATCCAATCCATCCCAAAGTAAATCGAATCGAATCGTGCTGAACAAGTTGCGGATATGAAGATTAAGTGCACACCTATCTCTCAAACGATGTACAGTTTTCCGGAAAAAATGGGTGATGCTATTGAGAAACGCTTGGGAGTTGAATGAAAGGTATGATTTTTTATTATTTGCTTTTATAGATGGCATTCGGAATATGGGTACATTACTGGAACAAAAAAGGAAAGTAGGGATTTGGCATGGTTGGGGGTTTCTTTTAATAAAATATCTTACTTTTAAATTTGAGACGCAAAGGTATCATATTGGGCACGCATTTAGTACGCCACCTACTTTAAAGTGCGCATTAAAGGGGAACTGCAAAGAAAAGTATCCAATATATTGTTGCAAAATTGTTTACTCGTCTTTGATATGCGAACGGTATACTTTCAGGCGCTTAAATGTTAGAAAAGGCGCTTATTCTGGGTTAGGGTTTTGTTAGAAAAGCTATGCTAAATAACGACCCAAAGCTAGCCTTTCTCAACCGGATGATGCAAGCAACTAATCATGACATACTTTCCTCTCTATTTGATTATGTAACACGTTACATATACCTACCAAAAACAGTTTCACCTTACACCATCAACACATATGACAACCGGTAAACAGCACCTTACTAGACTGCCCCGGAAGCAAAATGACGCATGACAGGCAGAAATATCATTCAAGTTTCGTAAACTCTTCCAGTCACTCACGCCCCAGATTCCCACGGGATTAACGCGCTCTCGTCATTAGGGCCGTCATCATCGTGGCGGATGCTGTGGTTTAAATGCTTGCATGTTACTACCAGCGTCATCCGACGGCTTGTTTCGTAATGCTCAGCCCAGCCGTTTGGTACCTCAATGCATTAAAGTGAAGCTTTAATGCTAGCAAAATGCATTTTGTGAATTCAACATGTTATAAAATCATTATACGATCTTTAAAATATATTTAAAAAATCCTTAAGCTCAAAACAAGCAAAGTCATGAAATTTTTCTGTTTCTTAAAATATGCCATATTTTAGCATTCTCAAAACAATTTATATGATATAAATATCTTTCCCAGGCAACTTTCTTTACACTTCACTTATAAACAAAAAAGGATAAAAAAGTACCGCTTCCTCTCGTAACAAAAACAAAAAAGCAGCAAACCACACTTCCGACCATAAGGGAGAACTTGGAACCAAAACTTGGAAAACACACTCACCAAACAACGCCGGAAGAAATATATGCCTCCATGTTTGGTGCAAGTAATTTCCGTCCTGAGAAGCACGAAGATTGAAAAGAATGAAATTGAAATATATCGTCCCTAGTTTGCACGCTGCGACGTTGCGATACAAAACACCTGAACATATAGCAGGGGCGTTAGGCTCTCCCTCCAACCAGCATTTCAGGCATATGAAAGACATGTGGCACACGGCAGCTAATGTTTAAAGGGCTTTTTTTACTGAATCTTGTATTTTTGCTATTTTGTGACATTATTCGCCGTTTTTCTGGACGCATTTCTATCCCGCGTGCTGTTTTTTTACGCAGAAATTTAAGGCTCAATCTTCTAAACATCCCCTTAGGAATGTGCTCTTACTGTTACCACAGACAGCATAGTTTACACTCCCCTCCTCTTATCAAAACATGCCAAACAGTTGCAGATGAAAGTGTGCGTTACAGTTAACAGAACTTGATAAAATATTTAGAACAATGCGTGGCACTGGAAGTCAGTTTCGCTGGATGCGTATTTCTAATGCCGCATCATTCATATCATATTCAGGAGATAAAATACTGTATTCTATTTTCAAATGCATGGTTTGAATATTTAATGAACAACAAGAATGATGGGAGCCTATTTTGAATAAATAGAAATGGATTGAAAATCCTCTATTTATGGGTCCATTTTTTAATGCTAACATTAAGAACTTAATCAAAAATTTGAGGATGTACATGCAGCTTTGTGGTCATGTTTGCGACTAAAACAATTTTGCAAAATATGTGTTTTGAAGCAAAACACACTTGAAATAGTAACAACATTTCAACAATCTACGCTATTCAAACAAAACTATACGTGTGGCTTTTGTTTTGTGTGCATTTGCTTAATCAACCGATTTCAATTCAAACATTCATCGGTTTACTTCCACAGCACGGTCCATTTCGGTTAATGGCATAATAAATTGAGCATCTTGATTTACCTTCCCCAAGT
>KB684346.1:0-14494 GCA_000349165.1 Anopheles christyi
TTTTGTTTGTAGAGTGAGACTTTTATCGCAAAAGTTCCTTGGCGTGGCGTGTTATTTTACGACGGGGAAGAGGTTTTCCCTAATTTCCCCGCATTGCCTTAGAGGCTATGGGTTTAGGGCCTATCCTTAGAAAATGTGCCACCACTAACGATGTGGGAATGTAGAGCTTGTGCGTGTTGTAGGTTTGGCGAGAATGGGAGCTTTCCCTGCAAATATTCAGCAGCTCGTCAAATACCATGCCCTTCCCTCTGCGGAAATAAGTTGGTGGGTCCTGTCAGAAATCCCGATGATTCCTACCTGAAGGCAAGCACTTCCACGCCACGCATGCGTCTGATGATGGAGACGTCGCTCAGTTCGCTACCCCTAAAAGAAGAAGAGAAGTAAAAAAAAAAAGAGACACGATTAGAAGTGATTTACGCTATCTATGATCATGGGCTTCTGATAAGACGGGGTTATCTTATTTTTTATAAATTATAAGGAAAAGAGACACTTCTACCACAGGGGTTGTCCGATACAAGCGGTTTTACCTGATAAAACAAAATACTCAAGTGTGTATGTCTTTGCCCTTACTTCACAAACCGCGGAAAGTGTGGCGAACGTTAGCACGATATCAAAAACAACATTTGCTACTGTTAATTGGTGATAATATTAATTGATCGTTAACATAATTAACTACTAGAAGCGATTGAGATGGATGTGGCTCTATCTTTCTGACAACAGAGTAACTTGACCGACTCAATAAAGATAAATATCAATAAATTATGACACGTTCAGCATTAAGCCTACACGGTACATTGAAAATGGGGAACAGAAAAAAACTCCTAAAAAGGGAGTATCGTTTTGCAAAAAGGTTAAGCTCACTGGGAGAGGTGTGCACAGCTTAACTTGATATTTGATTGATGGAATTACTTCTGATCGACTTCCGAGTCGAATGCGAAAGAATACATCGCGCTCAACTCGATCCAAAACCAAATGATCCAAATGGCAAAAATATTTACTGTATGACTCAAGCAGAATTGTAACCAAACCTAGGCCACAGCTTATGAAATTACAGCCACTACACAGTCTGAGACATTTTCCTTAGCAAAACCGGTTGATTGAGCATTGATGTAGTGTGGGTTGCTATGTAGGAAAGGGGTTTGGGACTAGTTTTCTTTCATTTTTTGCGTGCATTCTCAGCTTAATGTCAAGCTAGAGAAGTTAAGCGAATCTATACTATACAAAGGGAGACGTATTCTGTTCATCAAGTAGCGGTTCGTGATTTTACGATCGATTAAGAAAAGTCACACCCATTGGACACTGCCATAGAGTAGGGTTTGTTAGTAGGCTGAATTCTAAAAAGTAAACCTAACATAATCTAAACTCTCCAATCGAAAAATTAAATATCATCTTTGAAATATCTTTCTCGTGGTTTTTCCTTCCTTACATCCCGCAATACTTTTACGTGTGTGTGTGTGTGTGTGTAAGGTATAGGGAGAGAAGATAAAAAAACCGTTGCATTCTTTGATCGGTATCTGTATGGGGCGCCTGGAAAGGGGGTGTACGGGTGGCAACGGAAACGCGAACGAACCGCTCACACACATCTGTTACGAATGGCAACCACACGCGCTTATACCAACATGGTCCGCGCGGTCTAATGAACTTCCCCATTGAGATTATCAGTGGTTTTTGTTGTTGTTGTGCTGGTCGTTGTAGGTTCACATTTCTTCCCACCCCGTCGTGTTGATTCCCATGTGAAGCATCATCTTGTAACGGTACTGTGAAGGGGTTCTCTGCCTAAACATTGTTGGGCGTTGATTACTTCTTCCAAAAATTGCCTTCTAATGTGTTCGTGTGCGTTCTTGTGCTTGAAATAAGAAATCTGTTTGAAGTGTGTAGAAATGTGTTTTCTGGTAAGCAAAGAAGTTAAAGGGGGTAGGTCAATTGAAATGTAAACAAAAGTGCACACACCACACAGGAAAGAGGGAGGTCACGGTGTGTTCAGCTACTTACCAACAGTTGAGCTTCTTGATTGCGGCCAGATCGGACTGTTTCGAGCGCGCAATCACCATTTCCTCCGTAAGTCGCGCCATCCTGTCGGCTATTTTGGTGCGTAAACACAGGAGAGTAATACAGAGATTTCCGCGGCTTGATTATCGCTTTTCACACTAGGAAACACACCCAGGAGGAGTCAAGCAGACACAGGATAGACAGCTCTAGTAGACAGTAGCCACAGATGGGCGAGTGCTGCGAGCAGCTGAGCAGCACACGCGGCCTACGCGATCGATTTAAAAAACACAACCTGGCTCTTGGCTGCCGCTACCGAACTGGTACTTCATGCTTTGCAATTACACAGCTCACAGCAACCCTTGACATCTAGTGGACAATATATACTACTGGTACCTTCTCACCGTGTGTCCTTTACGCTCTTTGACTATGCACTCACAGGCACAGACTGCACACACGTGCGCACTAACTGCACAGACACACACACACTTTAAAGATGTACACTTAAAAGAACACACCTTTACATCGTAAAGTGTGGGGATCTTTATTTAAAAAAAGGAGCTACCAATGAAAGAAAAACACCGAACGGAAATGGGTTAGCGCCTCGTAATGATGACACACTATTTCTTTGCCACCGCCTCTAGACCACTGCCTGCCCTTTCTCTGCTCTGTTTGCAACAGACGAAGACCTTCGGGTGATTTTCCCTTTGCAAAGGAAATGTAATCGCGCTGCCGATGTGTCAATGCCTACACACATAAATCACAAGGCACACCACCACCGCACGCCACATCCTCCTCACACGCAAGCACGGCTATTGCACAACGGGAGACTCGCACTACGTGAAACTTGAGCAAGAGCAAGAGCAGTAAGATATTCTTATGCGGTGTAACCTTTGACGAACCAAAGAAGGTAGATAAAGCAACGACAATACATTAGCGTAGCTTCTTCCGTCACGATAAATGCACGGACCACAACGTAAGCAAACAGCGAATGGATAGTTGCATCTGGCTGGTAGGTAGTTGAACGCTAAACTAACAAAGACACCTAGCGCTGCTATTGCAGGAGCAAATCCCCTCCCACTGCACTTTTTACGTACGAAGGGATGCTGTAAAATAACACTCGCGGAACAAACTCTCGTACCACACACGTCCGCTCGCTTCGGTTGTCAGAAAAACATAAAAATAACACTAAAAATAATACTCTGTAAACAACATGAGAAAAGGTTGGTGCAGTACAAATGCTGTCAAAGTGTCTCTTGACAGAGCAGTGCAGGTTTGACATTTAATAGAAAGGAAAACTTGATTTTTTACAATTTTTTGCTTCGAATTGTTGAAACAAGAGAGATAATGATTTATAACTTTAAGCAAAACCCTCCACCACAAAATGGGGCTTTTTGTAGAGGTTCTGGTAAAACTAGGGATATTTTCATACTTATAAAGGCACATGCTCATTCATTCACTAGTCGTTAAAAATGAGCATTTGTCAATTTTTAAATTATGCGATTATTAAAAACTCCCCACTAAGTTTTCCACTTCGATTTACTCGAGCCCAAAACAACAAAATTAGAAATAAAATCTCTTGCAAATCCTATCTCCAAATTCCACCAAATGGATCGACCAAGATGGCCGTACCCGTTGTCCTCGATCCTTCTCCATCTGTCAAAATCAAACGTCATCCCGAAAATTGTCAACAAACTCATGCGTGTTTTGAAAGCATGCGGCATGGTCTGCCGTATTTAAACAGATTCTTCTTTTTTTTAAAAGTGTAAAAAGCCACAAAACGCAACCATGGCCGATGATAGTTCCCATGCCGATGCTAAAAAGGCTCATAAAAAACGCCATTCCGGTAAGTAAACCCCAGATTGCCCTTGTTTAAACACACAAGTAAATGTTTCAACACCATATCTTCCCCGTCGCAGGCGTGAAGGCGGATAAAAAGAAGGCCAAAAATAAACCGACCGATCGGACCAAGAACCCGAAAGCTTTCGCAATCACAAAAGCCCGGTCGGCGGAGAAACGCTTCCGTCGCAAGGAGGATATCACTACCAAGAAGCATCATATCCCGATCGTCAACAAAACACCGGAAGAACCGCCACCTGTCCTGATAGCAGTCGTCGGTCCGCCGAAGGTGGGCAAAACGACCCTCATTTTGAACTTGATCAAAAACTTTACCAAAACGAATGTGACGAAAGTTAACGGCCCTATAACGGTGGTTACGTCGAAGAAGCGGCGTATTACCCTGCTGGAGTGTAACAACGACATTAACAGCATGATCGATGTGGCCAAGTGTGCCGATTTGGTGCTGCTGATGGTCGATGCAAGCTTTGGCTTTGAGATGGAGATATTTGAATTTCTCAACATTTGTCAGGTGCACGGAATGCCTAAGATTATGGGCATTTTGAATCATCTCGATATGATCAAGAATGCTAAAGCGCTTAAAATGCAGAAAAAGGTACTGAAGCACCGTTTCTGGACCGAGGTGTACGATGGTGCGAAACTGTTTTACCTTTCCGGATTGATTCATGGCGAGTATTTGAGGAACGAGATTAAGAATTTGGGACGATTCATATCGGTGATGAAGTTCCGGCCGCTTACCTGGCGTGGTGCACACAGCTACATCGTTGCGGATCGTATGGAGGACATTACGAATACGGAAGAAATTCGTCTAAACGCCAAGTGTGATCGAAATGTTGTGCTGTATGGTTATGTGCGTGGTGTTCCGTTGAAGAAGGAGAATATGGTACACATAGCCGGGTTGGGTGATATGCCAATCGAGGAGCTAAGCACACTGCCCGATCCGTGTCCTCTGCCTTCTGGGGAGAAGAAGCGAACTCTGATGGAAAAGGAGCGGCTTCTGTACGCACCGATGTCCGGGGTCGGCGGTATTGTTTACGATAAGGATGCCGTTTACATTGAGCTGCAGGGTTCACACAGCCACAAGAAGGAGGTGAAAAACAGCGAACAGCACCAAATCGTTGATTCGTTTATCGGGAAGAAGGAAACGTTCGATGTGACGATCGACAATCAAGAGTTCCGGCTGTTTAGCGACGGTGCGATTATAAAATCGGGTGATTTCGTAGACGAAGTGAAGCCGGTTGAAAATGACTCGGATGAGGACGACGATGAAGAGGAGGAAGATTCCGGGTTGGAAGATTCAGAGGACGATGAAGCAGAAGTGGGAAAAGGTGCACGGCTCGGATGGATACCAGAGGAAGGTGAAGACGATGAAGATGACCAGGATGAGGAGGATGACAACGAGAACGACGAGGATGGTTCCAGTGACGACGAGGAGGACATGAACGATATGAACACACTGGGCAAAAAATCACGTTCGAGCGGTTATCTTTCATCAGACGACGAGCAAACGGTGGCATCCGGAAGTAACACGATGTCGTGGAAGCATGGTCTAGCTGCGAGAGCCCGCAAAGACTATCTTGAACGATTGGCCACCAACAAAAACCTCATGAAAATAGTGTACGGCGTTTTTAGCAAATTCCACAAACGGCAGCAAGAAAAGGCGGCCGCCGACGCGGAAGAGGCCGAATCCGAGGATGATGGTTTGTTAGGAGGAATTTTCAAGAGCGTCACCCAACGTCAGGAAGAGCTGCAGAAGAAGAAAAGCGTCCAGGATGTGGATGAATGCAGTTTCTTCGAGGAGTATGGTGATGGTATTCGCGATTGGACGAGCGAAGAAAACAAGGACCTTATAAGGAACTGTTTCGTGACGGGCAAGTGGAAAGCGTCAGAGGATGCGGAGGAGTTGCTTAAGCTGGACGACATGAGCGATGGTGATAGTGATGTGTATGGCGATTTTGAGGATTTGGAAACAGGCGAAAAGCATGAGTCTGCAGCCAAAGGAGCTAAGAAAGGTGAAGAAGAACCCGGCGGGGATGAGGAAGCAAAAGAAAAAGGAGATGAAAAAACGTTGAAGCGTAAGGTGACCCGAATCGAGGAGAAGAACATGTCCCGGACGGAGCTGATGGCGAAGAAGATGAAGCTGAAAGCAAAGTTTGACTCGGAGTACGACAACCCGGAGAAGGACGATCAGCACATCGAGGGTGACCATCAGTACTACGAGATGCTCAAAGCGGATGCACTACGTCAGTCGGAGCTGAACAAGAAAGAGTTTGCCAATCTGGACGAGGACGTGCGGTTAAACATTGAGGGCCATCGGGCTGGCCTGTACGTGCGCATGAGCTTCAAGAATATTTCCGCTGAGTTTGTGGAGCATTTCGATCCCGCCTATCCCGTACTGATCGGAGGATTGAACATGGTGGAAGAGAATGTTGGGTACGTGAACTGCAAGGTGAAGAAGCATCGCTGGTACAAAAAGACACTAAAAACGGGTGATCCACTGATCATATCGCTTGGCTGGCGTCGTTTCCAAACCGTCCCAATTTACGCGAAGGTAGAGGATGATTTCAAGCATCGCTACCTGAAGTACACACCGAACCACGTTACCTGCAGCATGAGCTTCTGGGGTCCAATCACACCGCAGAACACGGGCATGATGGCAATCCAGTCGGTTGCGTACGATCAGAAAGAGATGCGCAAGCTGGGCTTCCGTGTGGCAGCGACCG
Source organism: Anopheles christyi (assembly GCA_000349165.1). Classification (NCBI taxonomy): domain Eukaryota; kingdom Metazoa; phylum Arthropoda; class Insecta; order Diptera; family Culicidae; genus Anopheles; species Anopheles christyi. The sequence goes on from KB684346.1 coordinate 6,567, forward strand.
GTGCCGTTAGCGAATCGGACAAGAATGTGGAAATCATGAAGAAGCTGAAGCTGATCGGTGCGCCGGATAAAATTTTCCAAAAAACTGCCTATGTCAAGGGTATGTTTAACTCGACGCTGGAGGTGGCCAAATTCGAGGGCGCAAAGATACGCACCGTGTCCGGTATACGGGGTCAGATTAAGAAGGCGGTCCCGCCGGAAGGTTCATTCCGTGCAACCTTTGAGGATCGTATTCAGCTGAGCGATATCGTATTCTGCCGCACGTGGTTCCGGGTGAATGTGCCTAAGTTTTATGCGCCGGTCACGAATCTGCTGCTACCGGAGGAGAAGAAAACGCAATGGATCGGTATGAAAACGTTGGGACAATTGAAGCGCGAGAAGAACATTCAGTTCGAGCCGAAGGAGGACAGTACATACAACAAGCAGATTGTGCGTGAAAAGCGTGCCTTCCGGCCGCTGGTTATACCAAAAAGTTTGCAAAAGGCACTGCCGTACAAGGATAAACCCAAGCTTGGGCCACTCAAGCCCAAGAAATCGTTCGAAAGTGAACGGGTCGCGGTGGTACTTTCACCCCACGAGCAGAAGGTGAGTTTGGTTTAAACCGTTAAGTAGCGATTCACAATTAAACAACTAATGTACTGTTTTCTTTCTTAAAAGGTTGCTAAAATGATGAACATGATCAAAACGAACTACAAAACCAAGCAAAGCAAACAGCTGCGCCAGGTGCGGGAACGGTCCAAGAAGTACAAGAAGGAGCTGGTGAACGAAAAGTATAAAAAGCTGCAGCGTCAGAAGGATCTGAAGAAGAAGGTATTCAGAGCGATCAGCAAGATGGATACGAAAAATGAAGAGAAAATGAAGAGTGGCAAAAAGTGAATTTGGTTTTCCTAATTCACTATCGTAGGTTGCAAAAATAAAAATTGAACTGATTATTAAAATGAAATGTGCTTAAATAACGTTCTGGCAAACGGTACGTTCAAATCCCGCTTGTAGCTCTCTTGAAGCTTGTAGCTCTAATAACGTAACCATGGCGACGCTGCAAAACAAATAGGCGATGGAAAACAGCTGAAATTTTTCTTCGCTGTTTCTCACTTTTTAGCCAACATTCTGTACCGCAGGACGTAGACCGGTGTGCTGTTCTGTGAATAGTGGCGGCACCCTATCTTTTTTTTTTGTGTGTTTTCTTCGCTTATTCCTCAAGCATCATCAACATCAGCATAAGCAGCGTGTCTCTCGATTAGTTTAAAAGTTGTGTTGGAAAAATTTACGTGTAGACCCACCAGTATAATGTCGACGGCATTACGTTCCTCGTGAGTATTCTGCAAAAAATTAAGAAACTTTGGGCCAGATTCTGATTTCGAAGGAGCCCCAAAAGCCATCATGTAACAACGATAAGACGGTGGTGTCGAGGCGAATTTTATTTGCCGTGTGCATCGCGTCCCTCGTCCCTCGCGCTAATTCTCATTTCGGTTAACTCTACTGAGTGGTGAGTGATGATAAAAGCTCAGTAACTCGCTTAATACATAGTGAAAATTCACTTTTCATCATTTTCCATATTATTCTCATACTCATTTTTTTCCATTCAACCAGTGACTACTATGTGAATATCCTTGCGGAGCGGGAGCTGGTGTTTCTTGTTTTCTTGTATCAGACTTATACCCCCCCCCCATCCCTCCCCTTAACCTCACCTGAACCCAATCACTTTCCCTTAGTAACGAAAAACATTCCCTTTCGTGCACGTTCACCCGTATTCTTATAATGGTGTCCTCTCTCCTTCCCGGGGTGAAATCAACAACTGCTACTTATTATTCAACGGCACAACACGTTACCGATTGGATGGCAACAGGGCAAGGACCTGTTTTTATTTACCAAAGTAAACATTGCCTTGGTCAGTTGCGCCATACATAGTCATCACCGCCATTAGATACATCGGTTTAATATCAGTGCTCATTAATAATTTTCGTGCTGCATTCACAAACAACCGGAACTGAATCCGAATGTGTCAAACACTCACACGTCACAATTTATGGTTTAAAATTGCAAGCATTTAAATGGCACACTAATCGTTTTGTTCCTGTTGCAGATATTCTATGCAGAGTATGGAAAGTCTCTATTCAAACAGCTCCAAGTTTTCCGCGCTGCACCGACGCAAGGTTGCTGCTAGGCAACCGGGCATGGTGCTAGCCTCCGACAGCGATGTACGACACCGGGTAATGTCGGCGCGAGTGTTGCGTCTGAAGCAGTTGCAAAATCAGCTTGAAGCAGCCAACATGGTCATTGCGGTAACTATAATACCGAATTATGTGAAGTTCAAAGACATCTAATTTCGGTTGCAACGTTGTACTCCAGGAACTGACCAAAGATAATCGTGTGCTGAAATCGGTACAGAAGCGACAAGATTCAGCCCTCTCCAAGTATGTCAATTCGAATGCGGAGCTACCAAAGCTGCTTAACTCGCACGCGGAAGAAATCCGCACCTGGCAAACGAAGTATCGCAATCTTCAAAATCAAAACAAGGAGCTGGTTAGCAAGCTAAAAGCCAAGGATGCACATATACTTACGATTACGGATCAGAATAAACACTTGGTGCAACTTAACAAAGATAAGTATGTTAGCGAAGGCTACATACTTTCATACAAAACATTAATGACGTTCCGGCCCTCCAACCTTTTTCCAGACATTTAGAAGAACGTGAAAGACTGGCTGACAGGGTTCGTTACTTAGAAAACAGGCTCATGGAGAAGGACAACGATGCCAAATTACTTTCTAGGAGAATTCAACTCGATTCGAAAAATTTCAAAGCACAGCTGCAGCAGGAATTGCTAAAGCAAAGGGAGTTGGCACAAAAGCTAGAACGGACGCAACATGAAGTCAACCGTCTTAGCTCTGTTATTGAGGTATTGTACAATCTAGTTTAAGCACTACTTAATGTCGCACTAATACCTACCCCTGATGTTTAGATATACGAGAAACGCACTCCTTCGACTTTGCTGAAGAATAGCAACTTTCTGATGAAAACGTCTAAACCATCGTCAGGCCAGCAGCAACAGCAGCAGCAGCCGCCGCCGCAAATGATTCGTTACGGAAACGGTACCTCACACAAGTCACCTTTCCCGGTAAGATATCTTATTTCGCTAACGTTAGTACTGCTGTGTATTTTGTTGAAATATCTTAAAACGTTCTTCGATTTTGCAGAACTTTTCCGAACCTTCGCCCGTAACGAACCTCGACATGAGCCCGAAAGTGAAACAAACCGTTCACGAAGGAGGAGAAGGAGATAAATCTCCCACTCCCAGCCCAAGAATACTGGAACCCTTGTCCCTTAGAGACGAGGAAATACATTCAGTTTCTCAGAACTCCTCCAAACATAGGAAGAAGCATGGGTCAAGAAAGCAAAGAGCGGAAGCACAATCGGATGAGGCCAGTACAAACGGTAAACCGGAAGAGCACCAATACGACGAGGGTATGTGTTCCGAGTTTAATCAGTACGCGCTCGAGCAGGAGGCCGAGTTCGATAAGGCAATTGCGTCGGAACTGTTTCGGCTGCAAACGGAAATGGGGCCGGGTGCAAAGAAACTACTAAAAAACCAAAACGTCAAGCGATACAGTGCAACGACCGAAACATCCTACGAAGATGATTACGAGACGGATTTGTCCCCGGAAAAGAGTGCCGATCATCTGAGCGAGATCTTTGAGCATAAGGCTCACATCAGTGAGATCGAGGAACAGTTCCGTGAGGTTAGCTCGTCGGCCACCACCAATGGATATTCGACGGCCAAAGATAGTGTAAAAGGGGGCGGACGGAGCATGAAGAAGCGAGTCATCCATTCCTCCGAGACGAATGATTCCGATTCGGTAGAGAGTGGTAGCCGGTCGTCGGCAGCAAAAGATTTGGAAATGATGAAGCAGGAAATGCATCAGAGTATACTGAAAAAGGAAGCACTGCTGGACACGTTCTGTGATGAGCTACAGCATGGTAAGGAGCCGGCAAAGGCACCACCATCGCTTAACCGGCCGAAGCTCGACAATACCAAGCGCGTTCAGATCGATCCGAAAAAGAAGCAAAACTTGCTGGAAGTGTTGAAGGCAATCGATGGTGATAGTTTCGAGAAGTGAGCTAAGCAGACCGTATACCCCTGGCACATTCGCGAGTGTTGCGAGTGCAATGAATGAAATTGATGAATCCTATTTATGCAGGCGATTGAAGTAATGGTCACGGACAGTGTAGAGATATATTTTTTAATAAAACGTATCTTTGAATGAAATTTAAGTGATTTTGTGTGTCTTTTTCATGCTTATACATGCAACAGTAGCAAAGGAATTTAGTTTTAACAACTTTTCGTTGACCCATGTTAAAAATTCCATTTGCAATATCTTCCGACAGTGTCGGATATATACTTTATCCGACAGTCGGTAGAGTTTGAATCTCTCAGATCGATAAATCCTATTAAACAAGAAATTTATGAGCAGCAAAGAGCCTGTTATTTCAATTAAATAATGTTGTGCAACACTTCAACAAATATATGATTAGCTTACTGCATTCCATCTAACAAAACGCGCAGAATTAGCCAATGGGATTTGTTTATTGCAGATTGGAACTGGTCCAATATTACTGTAGACGGGTTTATATCACATTAAATTGACAGCCGATTTGACGTGAGCGAATGAAATGTCAAACAAAAGCATCAACAAAGCGTTTGCCGAACGGCGTGTTGGTGCGTAGTTTTTCAAGAAATAATCCTCGAATTTCACATACTTTTCCACTATGGATGATGGCGATTACGATAACGATGAGTAAGTAAATGGTGCTACTTTCGATTGTAAATGTTTGTCTTACGGAATATTACCAAACATCTCCATTTCCCGCGCACAGTGTCGGTGGGGATGAGTTCGACGATGTCGAGGAGGACGACAACATTGACGAGCTGAACCAGGAGGAGGATGGGGACAACATCGAAATCATCAATCCGGGCCAGGCCGGTGGCGGTGTACCGAAGAACAAACGCATCACGACAAAGTACATGACGAAGTATGAGCGAGCACGTGTGCTCGGTACCCGTGCCCTGCAGATAGCCATGTGCGCACCAATCATGGTCGAGCTGGAAGGTGAAACGGACCCACTGCAGATTGCGATGAAGGAGCTAAAGCAGCGCAAAATTCCCATCATCATCCGGCGCTACCTACCTGATTCATCGTACGAAGATTGGAGTATTGACGAGTTAATTATAATCGATCATTAAAGGAAGAATTAAGGATTTTAAACATTGTATATTATAAAAGAGGAAAAATACACAGTCTTCTCTACACGGCTGAAACACGATGAGCGGTAGGGTAAAATTAAGCTAGCTCCAGGTAAATCCACCCGCCTCCTGGCTGTACAGCAAACGCTCCGTATCGAACACGGAATCCTTCGTCGCGCGGCACATGTTTTCGACGATGCGCTTGTTCAGCCCACAGTCGGAGAGGTTCTCCTTGCCAAAGACCGGTCCTGCAAGGGCGGTTGCATCGTTCTCCTTGTCCCCATCGCTGATCACCTTCTGGGATGCGGCACACAAGGCCGCCGTACTCGGCACGGTAGCTAACGTGACGCTGTAGTTGTCCTTACTCTCACACAGCAAATCCGTCACGTACGGTAAGATATGGGGCAAGATAACTCCCTGCAGCTCCGTGCTATGGTACTGCTGTCCGTCCATCTGGATCTTGCTCGAACGTGTCTGTAGTGTTCGGAGGGTCGCTCCAGCGAAAGATACCGGTGCCAGTAGGGTCGGTGGAATGCCTGCCAACCTTCCCACCTTCGCGATCGTGCTCTTCGCGTTGAGTAGAAAGTTAAAGAATGCTTGACATTCTGGACCTTCGATTAGGACGAGCGACTGGTCACTGTAATCGGTTCCGCATTCACGCTTCTGCTGCTTCCTCCGGTGGACATCGCTAATTTTACGAATTTCAGCCGCATCCACTCCCATGCTTTCCAGCCACTGCTCACCATCCATCTCATCGTCGTCTTCATCCTCGTCGTCCTGCTCACCCTCCAGCGAACGATCGTTTGTGAGCTCTTCGTTAGAAGCCGTTTGCGATTGTTCCTCGGACGAGTTGGAAAAGCTACTATTGCCAATTCCCGATTCCGTGGATCGATTGTGCGTGTCCTGCGTTGTGGATATCGGCACCCTCTTTAGCGGCATTGTGAATTCTATCTCTTCCTGCTTTAGTGCGGCCCGCATTCCCCTCGTGGTTGGTGTGAGGAGTGCGTGTGTTTCTACCCGGCCACCGATACCGGCCGCACGGAAGAGCACGGTGAAGGAGTTGGCACAGAGGTAAAAGTAGGGACACTGGCGGGCCCGCACAAGCTGGAACAGGTTGCGGAAGCTGATGATCCACTCCTTCGCCAGCACACTCCGTATCGATTCGTCCACCAGCGGGGGCTGGGTGTTATTGTTCCGGGAATTCCTCGGGAAGAGAGTAAACCAGGGCAGATATGGATGTTGCCAGTATAGTGTGGCCTGATAGAATCGTGCCCCTGGGGAAATATCCATCCCGGTAGACGATTCCTTCGAATCGATACACCGTACGAAGGAGGTCAGTCCACTTGCTTCCTGATTGGTTTTGAGATTCGTGCCCGGTATCGGTGTCTGGCAGATGATGCGCATCTTGCTCTTAATGCTCCAGTGAATCGGGGCGTTCTCGTTCGCTTTAGATAGTTCCTCATCGTGCTCGGAGGGAAGCGATTGTTCTACCGGACAATGGTACTGCTGCTGTAGAAATCGTGCATCAATGGCAGGCTTTATGCTGGGAGCTTCCAAATTTGGCACGATCACTGCCGTTTGTGGTTTGCTCAGCAGCTCGAAGATGGTTTGCTCCCCACCGTCCAGCACATTCGTTGCGTGTGCTTCCTTTTGTCGTTTAGCCGCAGGGTCTACCGCTCTGAATTTAAAAAGAGGATTTAGCAAAACGACACATCTTGGATGACCTACTCTTCACTTACCTCGAGAAAGGATTTTTTCGCTTAGGATTAGTCTCAAAACGGCTCACAATCGCATCGTCACTGTCTACTGTGGATTGATGCAGTTTTGGCCCACCATCACCTTTCGATTGATTGTTGATACGGTCCTGCAATGCTCGCTGCTTTCGCTTGAGCCGTTGCATTTTCAGTATATCCTCCGGCCGCTTCCATTGCGATGGGTTCGATAACATACCTTCGGTGTGGGAGTTCATTGCGAGTTAAATTTACGTGGACCGGATCAACGAGCGGGCAGGAAGGAAAAAGATGCGATGCCTTGTTTACATCTGCGCGCTGTCAAAAACGATGGAAACAACAGCAACAACAGCAAAGAACACAAAAGAGAAGAAACAAAATCTTTCAGTTTCGTCGGTTTTGCAACAGATGGCGTTACAGTAGTTTGAATACGCTGTTTGAATTAACGTTTTCCGTTACAAATAAAAATCGCACGTGAGACTGGAAAGCACATGAATGGTAGAGTTTCTAACATAATCGATTAAAACTTTTGAAGCTTTTTAATATTAAATAAAGGCATTTTTTATTTTATATAATAAAATATATAGCAATACGGCCAAACCTGGCCGTTCTTCCGGAAATAAAAAAAAAATAATAAAATAAAAGATACGATTAAAGGCCATTACTCACTCTTGCCTGTTTAATGTACAATGTTTTGTTTTCCCATTGTCCGTTAAAAGTAGGCAAATAGTTAGTAAATTCTTCTCTAATGCGATGGAAATCGAATTGATTCAATACAAACGAATTTCAGATTGACTCGCTTGCAATATAAAAACAAGAAATTTGGAATACCATTCAATTCATTTGTCGATTGTTCATATCATCAACGATGTGCACTTTTGCCCCTAAAATCTTAAATACACATTAATGATTCTAATGTTTTTATACGATGGAATAAAAAAATCAGTGGTAATCACTGG
>KB684357.1:0-15214 GCA_000349165.1 Anopheles christyi
TTTTTTTTTCTTCTGTCTACTGCATGCAACTCCTGAAGGACGAATTCTCCTATGTATGAAGTTGTCTTTGTGTGTGTGTGTGTGTGTGTGTGTGTCTGCTTTCGTAAGACTGCATGGTCGTCTCGTAGTTGCGAAACCGCCCCTCTTTTAGCACCACGCGCATTCCATGCACTTCATTCATTTGTTCTGGAACTGGTCCTCCCCTTTGGATCGGAGGGGATAGAATCGGGAACGTACGCCGCAATGGTGGGTGCAATGTCCTCGAGCGTGCCCAGCGTTGCCTTTACCGCGATTGAAATCAGATTTATTGGTACATGCTGTTGCATGGTGGTTTGTGAGTGCCGTTGTAGTTGTACGATTGAAAGGTTTGGTGTTTGAGTTACCCACACCATCTACAACCACCCATTGCCCCCTTGTCCTGAGAAATTGAACACAAATACGATAGGCGAGGGGATGAAAACATTGTAACCGATTTCCATTCCAGCCACCATTTCTAAAACATAAACGGAGGATCGGAACGGCCCTGTGGGTGGGTGGGTGGGAGTGGGTCTTTGGTAGGGGGAAAAGCGCGCCAAACATCAACAACTTTGTCGACGAAACGTGGTGACGACAAGCTCTCGCGAAAGGACGACGATCGAAGTTTTAGTTCGACTTTGGCATTTGGCGTGAGAGGACACTCCGTTAGGTCGCGTTGGAAAATTTGATTTGGTGTAAAGTTTGTTCCTCCGGGATTGAAAGTAACTGTGTGAGTTTTACAAAATTGAGCGTGCTTCTTGTGGTATAAATATTTAAAACCCAGTGAGCCAAATGTGTATGCAATTCTCGATTATTGCAATGAGTTTGTGGTCCCAGCAACAACGTTAGCGCGGAAAAGGCCTCGGTGAAACCCCCATTTCCCGGATACGGGTTGTGCGGACGGTTAAAATAGATAGAGACAACAGATTGTCATCGGCATGCCATCGTAAACCTCGTGCGAACATTCGTAAACCGTCCGGAAGGTTTTTTTAAGTTCCGTTTAAGTTTAATATGTTTTCCCACTGTCCCTCTTACCATTTCCCGTGAACGATGAAGGATAAACGAAACAAAAAAGATGGGGCAAGTAGTGGAAAGCACGGGCATTCAAACTAGCTACTAAATGATCATGAATTCCAAACCGTGTTCATTGTCTTTACGCTTTGCAACTAACAGGTTAGGACGGGTTTGGATGTTAAAGCAGTGGCGGTGGCATAAAATCGGAACCCTCCCCATTCCCGCCCTATTGGATGTTTATTTTTCCAGGTCATTTACACTTCCTGTATTGGAAAAGCCCCGTAGCGTGTGCGTGAGTGAGTGTAAATGTGTTGAATTGAGGGGCATTTTCTGCAATAACCCCCCCTTTTCCCCCAGTCCCTCCCTCAAACATTCTCATCCATGGTTTGTGTGCCGTCCATCGATTTATTGCAGAATCGGGAAAATGGTGCGATGTGTTTGTCTCCCCCTCCACAGTGTTTAAGGATTGCTTTGTGTTTGTGTGTGTGTTCGTAGTAAATGCCAATTAACGTACGATTTGAACACGTCTTTTGCAGCTCAACGAGCAGAAGCAACGGTTGTTTGCGGTGCTGAAAGATGACGTGAAGCAGCTACAAGATCAGATGAACGGTGTCCGGGGGGAAATAGTGTCGCGTCAGCAAGATTTGGGCCATCTAAGCTACTTCCGGGAAAAGTGCGCCGAGATGGAGCGTCTGCACGAGCTGGAAATGAGCCAGCAGCGTAGCAAACATTCCAGCGAGCTGAAGCAGCTGAGGAGGGATATTGAATCGTTAAGCAATCAGCTGGCCGGATCGGCCGAAACGAGCCAGCAGCACGAACAGATGGTGGAATCGTTGGCCACGCTGCAGACCACCATCCTGAAGCTGGACGAACATAATCGCTTGCTGCAGAAAACGATCCAATCGTACCAGGAGAACCGAGTGCAGCTGGAGCAACAGTTGGGTGGATCGCAACAGCAGCTGGCAACGGTCCGGCAGGAGTTGGAGGAATTGCGAGCGCGCAGTGAGGAACAGGAACGCCGTATCGAAAGTTTGAAAACGGAAAAGGAGCGCTTCTCCGGGGAGCTGCTGATGCAGCGTAAGATGTGCAAGTGTGGCTACAACAGCACCAATGCTAGTGGATCACGTGAAAGAGTAAGTGGTGTAGTGTTTTTGTGTGTTTGAAGCTTTCACGATGAATATAAACACCTCGTTTTATTTTCTTGTAGGCAAAAGTACCCCTTTCCCACTCGCTACAGAAGCAATTGGCACAAAAAACGCTGGAGGTAACACGGGCCCAGGAAGAACTGTTGCAACGCACCGAAGAGTGGAAAAGGCGCGAAACGGAGTACGTCAACCATCGGGTAAGGGCGACCGAGCAGGCAACGGAACTGATCGAACAGTTGAGCGAGTTGAAGGGTCGATTTGGGAACGTGGAACAGGCGGCCCACATGAAGGATGAATTGATCGACCGGTTGCAGCACAGCTTGCGTGACGTTAACCGGAAGTTTACGATCAGACAAGATCGGCTGGCGGAGCTGGAAGCTAAGAACGTTAATCTGTCGGATGCGTTGGAACGGGCAAGGCAGGAAGCGCTGCAGAGTGAGAAACGTTGCACCGAAGAGCTTAGCAATGCACGGCGCTCCTCAATGGACCAGAAGAACCAGCTGCAACAGTACGAGCGACAGATCAACAGACTGCGGGCGGAAGTGGATGCTTTGCGTGAAAAATGTGACCAAATTTCCAGTGAGGTGAGCATTAATTAGGTTTGTTTCGATGAGCGTGCTAAGTAGTTTATGGTTGACTTTTAAGCGTGATGTACTACGTGCTGAATGTCAGGGCTTGCGGGAACGATTGGCAAAGTATGAAGGAAAGGAAAGTGCCCTGTGTGAGGTTGTGAAATCTAATCAGGACGAACTGGCTGTTAAAGCATCCCGAGTGTTGGTAAGAAGTGAAGACATTTTGATCTATTTTCAACTTAATTTAATGTTTTACTTCCTTTGCCTCGAAGGAACTGGAAGAAACGAACCGCAAACTCAGCCAAAACTATCAGCAGTTGAAAGACTTCCACGAGAATCTCACCAAACAACATCAGCTCGCTCAGCTAGAACTGGATCAGCTTCGAGACTGTTCGAAAAAGCTGCTCGAATTTAAACAGCAAACACTTTCCACCAAAGAACTTACACGCAAAAGCGTGACCGAATGGAAGGAACGAGAAGCTCAGTACTGTCAGGAGATTGGGCGGTTGAAGAAACGGACGGAACTGCTAGAACAGGATCGAACGAAGCTGGTCAGCAAGCTGAATGCATACCATCGGGACAATACAATTCTCGCTCGGCAGATGCAACAATCACAACATCAACCCGCACCACAGCAGCCACAGCCTCCTTCCCGGCAACATTCCCCGTACGACGAAAATCGGAGGTGAAGCGTTTTAACACTACTATTGGGTTTTATTTTTGAGTGAGTTTTTTGAAGACTAACGAAACTAACGATTGTGATGCGTGTTGTTGTTTTTATCGTTTATTTTGTACCCATGTGGAATAAATAATAACCTGCAGGGATTTTAAAATGTTGTGCGCAAGGCGTTGCGATATTTGTGCGACTATGGTTCGAGATGGTGTATGGTTGTGGATTTTATAAGAAAAAAAGACAAGGTTTTAAAATTCTTACCTAACCAGCCAATCTAATTTTATCTTTCTTTTAGAAGCTTTAATCTTACACCGCTCCATCAAACATTTTACCCACCGGATGCATACAAATTAGTTCGTTCTACCAGTGATCCAAACTGCAACGAGGTTCGTGCCTTTGCTAGAGGTAAACCATTTCTAATTACCGCTTAATATTGACCCCATTTGTTGTGCCTTTTTTAGTCAGACGAATTACTGCAGAAGGTCGAGTACACGTGTAGCCAGCTGCAACAAATTCGGAGGTTCTGGCACCAGGGCCTAAAGGAGGTGTTTCCACCCGAACCGTAGTATTAACGGGTAGTGTGTACGTTAACGACTCCGTACGCGTGTTTTCCATGTATCGGGTACAAAATCATTCGTCGCTGGTTTGTTCCAAAGTATGGGTAAATTATGGGTAAAGAGAGAGGGAGAGTTAAAAGTTAAAACGAAAAGTGTCTTTGTACGTTGTTCTTGGATGGATTTTATATTGAAACAATAAAAAAGTATACATTGTAAGAGGTCTATATTTTTTCCATTTCTTTGTACTTCCTGATGATATTTTGGCCTTCCAACTAAATAAAAATGGGTGAAAAGGAAGCATTCCTTAACTCTTTAATGTTATGGGACACGTGGTAAGCAACCGTTAGCAAAATATGTAAAATAGCAAGAATAAGAAAAGATTCGTTAAAATCGTAAACCCTTGTCCCGGGACAAGAACCAAATGTCGTTAAATATCCACCACACTCGTCAAAAACGGTTTGTTTGCCCCGTTCGTCACAGTTGAACAAAATAGTATAACAAAAAAAAAGATGGTTTAGCTGTGGTGGCAGAGCGTTAAAAGTATACAAAATAAAACATTTAATTGCTTTAATTGTATAACATATTTTTTATGTAAAATTGAAAAGTCCCCGTTGCTATTTCTTTAGGAGGGATACCGTGAGCTCAGTTTATACCTTTTATTTGCCCATAGTGCACATCATTGGCTTCGGGTTTCCACGAACCTAAAACGCCGGGCCCACGATTCGAAACGCACGCCAAGTTCGCGTTTGATGCTGCTCGAAGAAGGTTGCGTACGGTGTGTTGTGCTGTGGCGCCTTTTTTTTATTTTCCTTTGCACTGTTTTGTTTCGCGGGCATTTTGCGTGTATCTATCACCCGGTTCCGAACAACTAGGATAGACAAGTTTTCAACAGAAAAAAGATCATTGCCAATTGACTATCGTTCAATAACTGCAATCGTGGTTCAAGTGAAGAGCTGTGCACTTTGAAATGCACGGAAAAGTGCAGTCAACAAAAACGAAACTGAATTACGGAAGCACCTGATGACAAGCGTTCACTTTCAGCTGTGCTGCAAGCAAGCAAATGCAATCGATATCTCGGTGCTGCCTTGGTGTGTATGCGTTACTTACCCGGAATCCTGGCGGTGTAATATCAATAGTAGCGCTGCAAAGTATGCGTGACCGTGGGAAAGTTCGTTTGCTAGTGGTCGAGATGGCAGGAAGCGGTAACCAAATCGATAGTTGGTGGTGACATTTATAGTTGCGGCTTTTTTAGATGGAGAAAAGTATTAGCTCTCATGTTTTAGTTGGCAAGCAAGTAGAGTTTGTTTTGTTGCATTTCTGGAAAAGATTCTGGAGAAATACAAAAACCTGTAACTTGAGTTACTTCCTCTGCCCTGTTCCATCTTTTTCCAATGTGATTATGTGTATGAAGTGCGGTCGTGTTTGTGTGTTTTTATCAATATTTTCCTTTCCTTTTGTTATTTTGTGCAGCATCAACTAAGCAATATTAGTGAAATTAGAACCGCAGTGTTCGCAGCGCAGGAATATCTTCCTCCCACTATCACGTCTTATCGCGCTCGTCACTCACACTGACGCTGAGTAATCGTCGGTGGGCCCAGCTCTATCGACGACCACGTGTGTGGAGGAGCGAAGTCTAATGATGATGATGTGTGTCCACCGACAGATGCATAATCAATGATGGGCCCGAATATCAGCTTCCAGTAGATCCGTTTATGTTTGCTAATTGATAGCCAAACGGATGATTTCTGATGTGCGTGCGTGTGTATGTGTTTGTGTATTCCGGTTTGTGTGTATGATAATTTGCTCTGAGCAATTGAAAAGTGTGCTATGAAGTGATTCCACGCAGTACCGTTGCTGAGAGAGTGTGTGGAGTCCCTTGAAACTAATCCTTAGTAGTCTGGTGAACAGGAGCAGTTCTAGTTTTCCACATTTCAACTCGCTATATACAAAAAAAATAGCGGCCAAGGAAGTTCATCATTTCCCTCAAAGAAGCATTGGTGCTGATTAGTAAAACATAAAAAAGTTTTTTTTGTTATTTACCGGGTTAGTGTGTCTTCCTTACCTTCCTTAATTCTGTTTGTGTGTTTTGTGGTGTAGTAGAGGCATTATTTTGTGAGTGTTGTATCCCCCAATGTAGTAGTGATTTGCAAAAAAGGATGCCAAACGGTGTTAGTCTCTTTGTAGAAAGCAAAATCGAATAGATAGAAAGTTGCTGTTAAAGTAATCGATTTTGAAAATGATCGTTGCTGAGGTATTGCATTCATCCGATGGCATCCTCAGCCAAGGTTATTATCTCAAAAGTGTTGGCCAGGGTCCAGGCAATAGAAAAACCCGCGAGCCCAAGTGTGTGTTTGGTGACGTTTATGCGTGTCCCGTGTTAACCCTTCAGTTGTGAGCGTGGAGGAAACCCAAACATCCTTTTTTGTTTTGTAGTTTTACACCAAAACTTCGAATTTGATAGAGTAAATGGTGCGATCGTAATCTCTGACTGATGGTGTTAATTAATAGTACATTTTGTCCTTAGACTCACCACCTCAAAACCATCCCCCCTCCTGCCCCCCTTCGATGAAGATGGCGTCCGAAACGGAAAATTCCATTCCAGTGTGCCCACCGTTACCGGAACAGGCAGGGGATCGATGCGTTTACCGGAAGGTCGTGTCTAAAGAGCACGCAGTGAATGGAAGTGAAAATATCATGCGGACGGAAACGGACGGCCCAGTTGAGGGTGCACCGGAGGGTTTAAAGTATGCAAAGTATAATGTCACCGGTCCAACGGGACCACTGGCCGGTGAGTGTGGCAAGGCTGGGGTCGGCCCATTAGCGGTGGCAGTGGCCGCCGGTACAATTTCGGTAACGCTCGAAGAGATTCTGAAAACGTTCAATGCACCGATCTCGGAGGATCAAGCATGGGCGTTGATCTACCAGACGTCCAGGATGTATAAGGCACGACTGCAGGAACCGGGCTGCCGGTTGCGGGACCTTCGGTTACCTTTACATCCGCACCAACTACACGTCCAAAAAGACGGTAGTTGCAACGTGACGGCAAGAACAGGTATGTTTTCCTACGTATAATTAGCATAATTAATCAAATATATAAAAAAAGAAATATAAAGGGACGACCCTTGCAATAGTTACCTTGGCATAGATGTAACCCTCAATGTCATTCAATATTTGCACGCTTGATTGAAACTTGAGGGCCAGGTGTCGGCGAGGTGAATATAAACAGCAAGGGAAACCTATGTGTCTTAGTGAGCGATCTTTCTTAGTGCTTAGGGTAATTGTCTTTGTTCTGCCGGGAAGTACTCAAGTGTCCCTGTTTTCTCGCCTCTTTCGACTAGTCATCACGTTCGACGAGATATGGAAGGGTTTCTTTTCCTGCTGTAGGCTTTAGTATAAGGTTGCTTCTTTTGGATTGACAAACAAGAAGTAAGGCATCAATTGAACTTTGGATTATATAAACAAGCGTTGAACAGTTTTCATAAGCTGCTGAAGTATTTCAATTGCAGGGAACTTGTCAAGTGTCTGTATTGCTTCTGAATATTTTTTTACATGCTCCAATGAGGTCATCATTTAAAGAAAAGTATACTTTTTTCACTGCTCCTTTTAATCACCACAGAATGACACCATCACTCATGATGCGTGATTACTGGCACGAATTTTGAATAATTGTTTTTTTTTTCATTCTAACTTTTGTTGAAAACTTCGAAGCGCTTTTGTTTTGCAACATTTGTAACATTTTTGCTTTTGTTAGAAGCATAATCGATTCCATGTCGGTTCACCAGCTTTTGCATGATGTCATCTGGCATTGCTGTTATTTTCAAGGACTTTTTTCCGTCGTATATGTGTGACCTAATCGAGAGGACCATCTTTGGCAGCAATAACACAGAGGGAAAAATATCACAACAAATAATTGATACGACGATTTGTTCGTTCCAGTTGCCAACCGAACAGCGGGAATGGATTGTAAAGCTATCTCGAGTGGTATTCCCGCAGGATTAAGACACCTTAGGTCGCTTGCTAACCAATGGATCCCCAAAGACATCTGTTCCCGGGGTGGAATCATAGGGTATCTTGGTGTCGCAGTGGCGGTATTGTAGTGGGCATAAATCAGCTCTCCGACTTCGGGTTTTTTGAATGCCAAGATTGCCACTCCCGTCATTCGGGAGGAAAGGGAAACAATGTACATTCTCGTAGGTTATGTGTTGCAATCGATATAACTCTTCATGAACAACTTCTTCGCACCCGGGGACAATTGGACTGGCGGCCGTTGGGGAACGGTTCTTATTTGGGCACATTTTATAACGCCTCCGCAGCACAATCCGCAGAGCAATTGGAAATTGAACGAACGGTAGGGAGTTCGGGTGGGATGTGTGTGTTCGGAAAGCGACATGTTCGAGTTGCATGTGGAAGAGATGTGTTGGATGGTGTGACGCATCTAAAATAGATTGAAAGAATTGTGTGTTTGAATGGGCTCCTCTGGAGGGCCCCAATTTGGAGGAAGAAGTCGTTCTATTTCGGAGGTACGTTCACGTATACACGGGTAATGCGATAAGTGTTTGCTTCCGCTTTTTTTTCCCCGAGAACAACCTCTATTTTCTCTTTATTTTAAAATAATTCGAATCGTGTGTTCGGGTTGATTGGGTTAATGTTTCCCTTCTGCTCCCGACACCTTTCTGAAGAGGTGCGGTACATGCAACGCCTTTTTTTATTTTGTTCTAAAATAAAGCGCTTTGGAAGTCTTCTGGCAGAAGTTATAAAGTCATCGATTTTCTGTTGCGCATGATTTGGAAAATTGGGTGCAGCTGGGTAAGCTGTTCTTGTTCTGCTTCATTCAATTATACAATTTAACCAAGAAGCAGAACGTGCGTGTGTGTGGAGTTAATTCTAACTCAATTTGGTGTCCATTCTTAGCCGGAGAAAGTGTTTAACTGTTGTTGTTGTTTAAGTGTTTAGCCAGCAACGAAGTGCTCGTGATGATGATTAAGGTTGAATAGTAGAGAAAGAAATGATTGCAATGACGGTCAGGTGGAATTGAACCAATTTAAGGCCAACAAAATAGTTTGGAAAAGTTTTTGCTATTTCGTAGCAAAAGATTTAAAATCACTTTATCCGTTAGAATAAACCGCTAGAACTGGGTGGATGATTGGATGAATGCTGTAAAAAGTCTGGTTTTAAAATGTGTTTAGCAAAGCAGGGCAGCTACAAAAAATGAACACCCATTTCCGGTTGCGGAAAAAAAACCAAATCGTCCACGATGTTTATTATGTGTACAAACACCAAGCAGGTGTTGTTGCGTGTTGCTCAGGGGGCCTATGTTTTCCGCTACCAAACGGTTAACAGCGACCATTTGCTGTTCAAGCTTAAAGTTAGAGCGACGGACCGTTTGATTATCCGGCTGGTAAAACTAATCATGTTTAATATTCCGTGGCCCAGGCAAATGAGCCCTTTTGCTTCCTGAAGGAGGGGTTGTGAGCACCAAGGAAATCTAATCTAATTTGGAAAGAAATTGTACGTTTATTGATTGAATGTACGAATTTTTACCTGAATAGTTAGTTGTAAGTGCTTCATCGTAAAGGCCAGCAGCCAACAAATCAAATCAAGGTAATGATGGAAGTGATTCGTGATGCACTTGCCTTCAAGTACGCTCTCGTTGTGTCGATCGCCGATGGTCGCCGATGAAGAAGAGGCTCGATCGCGATGCGAATGGAAAGGAAAACATCAATCAAGGGCTAGTTTGTGCGGTGATCCCAACTTATCCATCCGACGGAGATGAGTACCAGATCGGTCAGATCATGGCCCAAGCCATGGAGTACTTTCGATTGCCCGACCATCCCCCAAATGAAGCGACCGTGTAGAAGCACGCTTTTTGATGGGTCATGATCAGTGCGCAAAGACGAGCTCGGAAGCTCTCTGGGTCTCATGGTCACGGTTTTTAATAATGAGCGATCGATCTTAAGCTCCCATCCATCCGCTCCTGCCTTTCACCACCCAAGTGCCTGTGCCTTGGATCATATCTTTCGTTCAAGAATTGATGGATTCAGTGCGGCTCTGTATGCATGTGTGTGAGTGTCCACTTTGTCGCAAGTTTCTCCAGCATGGACTTTCGGTTTGGCCCTAATTGGAAGGAAGTGACTTCCCAATTTCCAAAAGCCGAACAGTTTGTGTGCTCCCGATGTCTTTCTTTTACTTTCGTCCATTAGAGATGCGATTGGATGTTTGTGTGTGCGTTTGCGAGGGTAAAGAAGGATAAGTTTTACGTCATTCGATTGGACCTCCGAGTGCGCCAGGGTCAATCATTCTTGGATTTCGATTTTCCACGCTGCTCGTTTCCGTCGGACGTTGGTTCGGCTTTGGGAAGGAGAAAGTCAATGTTTGGTAATGATCTTGCTTGGAAAGTAGTGGTTTAGGTCAGCTTGCTCACAGAAGAATTAGATTATTAGTGCAGTTTGTTTTGCTGACTGAAGGGTAGTGTATTGCTTTGCCTTTATTAGGAGCTTGTTAAATCAAGCTATTGATCACGTTGTACAGCGGTATGGTTCGGTTCCTCATGCAAAAGAAGTAGAACTCTGAACAAGTAAGGTAAAAATGTACTCTTTCCATATCTGAATATTTCCAAACCTCATTAGGCAGTGTAATTCTTGTTCGTCTCCAAGGAACGGTCGTATTGTGCGGTTTGCTTCATTGTCCGTAACAGGGATGTGGTTTTTGCTGTGAAATTATTCAACTAGCTATCACTTCCACTGATTTGTTCTTCTCTGAGAAGCTAACCTATAAAAATCCAAGGTGAGCGTACAGACCGCAAATACTTTTGAGAATCGTTGTATACTACCCCCTGGTGCGAAAGAAGACTTTTTGAGATCTCCGTTGCAGCTAGCACCTGCTACTTGTTCATCAAACTCCCGTCTTGGTGAGCTTTCTCTTGAATCGGAAAGATTACAAAAATCTTACGAGACGTCCCACGTTTGAAACTGGCTGCGGTGTGATAGAATATTTCTCTTTGACTTATAGACCTTCTTGAGAGCAAGCACCACACCGACGGCTGTGCAGCAATGGTGTTGGTTCGGTATTTGGACATTGTTTTAAATGGAGATGCTTTTACTGGAACTCATAACACGCGAACCTGGGACGAGGCAGCTTCTTACGCACCTTTTGGGCAATGTGAGAAAACCCCTTCGGCGTGTGGATGCTTGTTTGTTTTACTGTGGAAGCAAGTGGCTGTCTGACAGGCCGCCGCACTAACAGTACTTGTGCGATGAACATTAAATTTATGCGCCATAATGCGTTGGTTCCTTTCATTCGGGATGTTCTCTGATTTGAATATATGGAAATGGTGTGGAAAGGAAATATAAAGCCACCCCTTCAACTCAAGAATCTCCCGGCGAGCTTCCTTTACCAGGTGTGGACGAGCAAGTGTACCTGTCTGTGTATTTTTTTTTAAATAATAAGAAGAAAGGTGCGTGAAAGCGCATTAAATCATGATGAACTTAAGGTGTAAGATGGACGTTGGCAGGAAAGTGGACGTAAATGTGGTATCGTGTACCACACCTCCCTCATCAGCGATTAACCGTGGATGCTTGCGCCCTTAATTGTTAATTGTCAAGAGTATGGCTGTGTGTGTGTATTAGTCCCTGCCCCCCCGCCCCGCACGAATCTCTTTATGATAATGGTGGTTTGATTTGCTCTTTCGCCTTTCATCGTCATCGCTCTCAAGTGTGCAGTTTGTTTTTGGGGTGGCTTTTTATTTTCACTCCACCACGTATCGGATCGGGCTGGGCCTCTTTGTGCTGTCGCTTCTACTTCTACGGAGCGCAAGACGTTAAGTGTCGTTGTAATCACCACCGAAACAAGAATGATTTATTAGTCAGAGGTGGTACCACGAGTGCACTTGAGAAAACTTACCTTAATGAAAGATAGTAGTTTGTTTTGCGTTGTTTTTTTTTTAATACAGCATCGCCTCCATGTTTTATATGGAGCAAAGATCATAGATCATACAGTGAGGTACCCATACCATTGTGTTTTAAAAGTGGTCAAAATTATACATGGTAAAATAACATTAAGCAAAACAGAAACACACATATTTCTAAAACATACACACTGCGCTTTCTGTTTTATGTCATTTTGGCAACCATGCATACACGTTTGGATGGTAAGAGATCATCATCCCATCCACATTCGGAGGCGATTAAGTGTTATGAAATGGTTCGATTTGAAGCTGAAATCAAAACCATCCAACGACTGTTTTGTCTGTACCTGGTTATGTTGTAGGTGAATGCAGAAGAAATGTTTGGACGATTGCGTTTCGATCGTTTGTTGGTGGAAATTTTGGGAAGCTTGCACATTTTGGTCATCTTTCTTTTAACCGGCAGCCGCAAGCAAGTGCTCAACCACTGTTGGTTGAGGGGTAGCACTATAATTTAAGCCTTTTTCACGTCTGCTTTTGATTATTCATCGACCGTAAACTTAACGATCGCACGTGACGGATAATGGTCGGGTGCGGACTGCGCGTCAATGTATGTGGTTTTGCAACGTAAGCTTCACAGCGTTTGGGGCGCCCGAAAAGTGTAGCAAATGAAATAACGCACAAAAAGGATTTAAATCTCATGAAAGACTGCACTTTGCCACAGTTTGATCTTCTTAGCACCAATAATTGTACGCTTTGTAATGCAAATAATTGTTTTCTCCTTTTCTATGTTTTTCAATGCAAAAACCAAATTCCGAAACGTTTTGAAATTGTCTTCGATTGTGTAAAGTGCATCCGACAGCGCTTGAAACGATTGCACACGGTTCCACAGTGATGGATTAGTATTTCACACGTCGTAGCCACGCATAAAACTGAACCCACCAACAACCCCTTGCTTCGCGTGAGAGATGCATGTATCCTGCGGATGCGTGGTGTAGGCGCACAGGCGGAAACTGCGAAATATGAGTCAGCCGCGGTTGACTTGCGTTGACTTGAGGCGGTAGTAGTTAACAATTTTCGTTGCTACGTTTTGGTATGCTTTTGTGGCGTTTGAAAGATTTATTCCTCATTTCAGCGCATCGCGTGTACCGCTTGGTGGCTGCTGCAACATACCTTTTTATTGTTATTTCTTACAAACGGTGTGTGATGGGGGGTAGAGAGTGAGAGAAAGAGAAAAGGAGCGAAAGAGAGTAGCCGTTCGATTGCGTCGAAGTTTTGTACAGTTGGTGTGCATGTATCGATGCGTGCCGTTTTCTTTATCTTCTCTCCCGCTCTTGGCTGGGATGGGGGGGGGGTGGGGGATGAAAAATGTGCGATTATGAAATAGTTACGCATTCCTCTGTTCCACCAGCATCATCTATGCGATCGTGTTGATGATGACGAGATGATGAGCTCTTGAAGTTTCCTGGCCGGAGCCACCCCTCCCCCGTCCCACGTTGGTTTGTATTTCCTCATATTCCATCGAAGGTGGCTGTTGGACGGATTAAAGCAGGGGTTTGTTGCACGTTTGTCACATATGTTGCCTTCGAAGTTGAGCACGTTTCCCCCTTTCGCTGTCCTTCACGTGTAGAGCATTATTAAAATTTCACCATTTTTTGAAGTGTGATTAGGGGAGGGAGGGTAAATTGATTTTTCTCCACTGCCTTGTTGTGCTTAGATTTGATGATTTGGTGGTGTCACCATTTGCAATATGTCATTCGTTATCCGTCCCGTGGCTTGATTTGGGTTGAGTTTGGTAAAATGCGATTTAGACAGCCAGACAAACCCTTGACACAGTTTCGAAGTATGCTTTCTCGGGTCATTTTTTGTGGTTTAAGTATTCAAACCCCCCCCCCCCACTCTCAAACAGTGTTGCGAGTTTATTACATATTTTATGCACTTCCTTGTGTAACACATTGGTACAGAACATCCATACAAATTACCTGACTAGGGCGAGAAATATTTCAACTAATGTTTAAAACCATCTTGACGTTTTTGGTGGTCCCCACTTCCATCTCAACAGCCTTGAATCTAGTGTGAGCAAAACAAAAGGAAAACTCTAGCTAAAAATAAAGTTTTCCCTTCCCGCACTGAACAGCGCTGATGGACGGGTGTGAAGTCCTAAAATTCTTCAAGTCATGCTGCATTGTGCGTGATGTCGAGCTGCTGCAATGAACCTGCATGAATGATGCAATTTTTAGTGACCCGTTTTCGAATGCAGCGCCGCAGAGCTGTAAAGTTCAATCGTTTAGTTACGGCTGTGATGCTTTCGAAATGTTCTCCCATCACGTGGTAGACGGGGATAAAGAATCTTTCAACAGGCTCGGTAAAAGATTCTTCTCTTGGGGTGTAACACCATAAAAAGGGGGACTTGTTAGAAGAAGATTGTGAGACGTGTTTTTTTGTTCGTGTCGATATCATATCGATTTTTAGCCCTGTCATGTTCTTATTACTATTGTTTCGATGTGGCTAAAGAAGAAAAAATTATATTTCGGACTATTTTCAGCGTGTTCTTGAAAGCTGAACCGCTTTTTTCACACTTGCCATAATTGGTGTGGGTTAGAATTTGAACACCGCACTCTTCTGTTGTGTCGTGCTGTTTTTTTTCTCTCTCCCTCCCTGCTAAAACATATTCTCTCTGCCTGCCCATAAAGGGGGTCGACGCATTTAGATGGGTGTTTTTTCCTATTCATTTTAATAAATTTGTTTGTTATGCATTTCGAGGCAATCTTAAACGTGCGGTTATCGACGGATTACGATGGCTCGGAGTCCATAAAGGTTGATGGTGATTATTGACTAGCGTGAATCTATTCCACCCGCGAGGGACGTTTATAACTGTTTCCGTGTTGATTGGATTTTACCATAAATGAGCGATGGCGGAAAGGCTTTGCACGTTTGACTCATCCAGATTCGTGGCCGTTATCGTATCAAAATAAATATATCGGTCAAAGCCGGCAGCGGAATCGGGCGTTTTCTGTTGTACTGTCAGCTGTTTGGTCAGCCCATCGGGCATGCTCTGGCAGAATGAGTTGGCTGATCTCATCGCGCCAACAGCAGCTTTCTTTCGCTAATCTCTTTGGCGGTATTTAATAGCAAATCAAGATGACAGAGAGAGAGAGAGAGAGAGAGAGAGAGAGAGAGAGAGAAACTACGAGTGAAACGCATCAAATTCTTTGGTTTGAATCGCTTTGAACATTGTCATGCTCAATATTTGAACTCTTATGTCTCATGTATGTCGTCACTTGGTGACATGAGAGGAAGTGATTAACGTAAAACCGTTACTTCAGGATTTCTATCTT
>KB684368.1:0-15204 GCA_000349165.1 Anopheles christyi
AAAAAAAAACAGAAAAAGAATCCCCAACCAGTCGATCGGTATCGGTAAGGTGTAGTGCTGCGTGAAAGCGATAGGAGGTAAATCATTGACCGTATTGTGATAGTGAAGACACAACACAGCAAGACAGCCTATAGCTACACACACGCTTTCAAGCTGAAGCATCTCCAACTATGCACATACACACACAGGCAAGCAACGAGATGAAGATGCTCCTCTCACCGTAGACAGCAGTGTGTGAAGACTGCGCCGAAGCCGTACCGCTTTCCTTCGCCAAAAAAGGCGGAGCTACACAATCCAACTTTTGAGCGTGACGAGCGCCTACGTTCTCCCCCCATTTTTGTTTTTTTTATTTCTAACGGAGATTTTTAACCCCTGAACCGTTTT
Source organism: Anopheles christyi (assembly GCA_000349165.1). Classification (NCBI taxonomy): domain Eukaryota; kingdom Metazoa; phylum Arthropoda; class Insecta; order Diptera; family Culicidae; genus Anopheles; species Anopheles christyi. Next base: position 385 of record KB684368.1, read on the forward strand.
TGCTGCTGCTACCGCCATTAACGTCTTATTTATCCCCCCTTTTGTTGTTGTTTTTCTCTGAATGTGAAGGGTTTGGCGTGAACGAATGAGCGAGCAGCTTGAAAGGTGTGCTGCAACCGCTGATCGCTTTAGCCAGCAGCAAGCAAATCAATCACGCGTAGGCAGTGACGCGAACCAATCGCGGACGAATTCATGTTTCGTTTTTGTTTTTCTTCCTTTCTGCTAGTGAGTGTGTCCTTCCTGCAAGCGTGATCGTTGGTGTGGTGTAAATCATTGTATTCCTTAAAAAAAAAACAGTCAATGCTAAGAAGATTCATTCCAAAATCACTCTAGCATTCGAGCTCAGTTTATGCTGTTTGCATTAAATTTCCAAATTTAAAATACTTTTGCCGTAGCGTACAAACTCGTCAACACATTTGTGAACCCTTTCCTCGCTTTTGCCTTTTTGCTCTCGAAGAGGGAATTCATAATGGCTATCGGATTGTTTATTATTAGCAATAATCGCACGACTCTTTAGCTGTGTGTTCTGTCGCGTAGGCGAAATTTAAAACCCAATGAGATGCCGAAACCCCTTAAAAGATGAAAAAACTGCATCGAACGCAACTTTCTTTGAGGTTATTATTGTGTTACCAAATTTGGTGATGCTATAATACAAGAAAGGCGCTCAAACGGCGCTGGTGCGCTCAAACGAATGTAACAATTATACAAAATCGTTTAAAGTTTTACATTCTAAATTCCAAAGTAGTATGATAATTTTATTAGAAAAGATGAAATAAAAATGATAAAAACATTGTTTTCCATCAAAAAACGGTTGTAAAACATTGTAAAATAATTATTGTAAAATGATATAGCAGCACCCGAAGTATTTGCCTTCCAGTTTCATTCCATTGTTGTACAAGGAAAGGCGCAAAATATCATGATAGTTTATAATGTAAAAATGCGTTAAGTATACGGCACGCTTCTTTGATGGCATGAGATGGCGACAGCATTATCTTTAACAAGCAGTGATCTAGAAAATAAGTTTAAATATCAAAGTACACACCTGTCGAAAGAATACCAGGTAAAATTCGTACCATACACCACAAAGCCTACTAGATGCTTTACCAAAATATTTTCAAATGAAAAGGCTTCAAAGAGTGAAACTTGACCGAAAAAAATCAAAGGAGGTGACGAATGAAAATTAACAGAAAGATGTAATTTAAAATTTTATAATTCTAAAAACAAGCGAATTGCCGGTAAATTTTTAACCGAATCCACCAGCAAACTCTCAACAAGACCCTTCACTTAACAAACAATCAAAAATGAATGATCCGCCAATGGAGTAAACACATGCACCACCAAGGAAAAAAACGAAGTAAAACCGCAATTATTATTCCATCGAAGGATCACATTCCACAACCCTCCCCCCTACCCCTCCATGGATCATAATAAAAATGTAATAGAGATCCAAAAGTGGCCACTCGTGTTTGTGTGTGTGTGTTTGCGTTTGTTTTGCCGTTTGGAGTTTACTATTTCGTTTCTTAACTTTTTTTCCTGGGGTGGGTAAACAAATAGTAGCCAACCCCTTTCCGCCTGGAGTGTCAGTTCTTCCCACCATTTGCTTACATTTTGCATAGTTTAATCACACACACACACACACTACCACTCTTCACTTCCAAACAGTGTAAACCATCCCGGGAACCCGGGATTGGTCAACGAAAGAAGGTCAAGAGCTGTAATAAGGCGCCAACCTGGCTGGTCAGCCCAAATAATCAACTCGAGACTCCCCTTAAGCCCTCCCCTCACCCGCCCCTTTTCCGGCTCGCCCAACGGCGGCGATATAATCATTCCCCATTCACTAAAATATGTTGTATATCGTGGCGCATTCGCTTGTAAATGTTTATGATAGCAAAACGCAACTCCCGGTGCTCTTCCACTCCTCACCACCTTCCTGGACTCCAGGAGCAGCCGGTAAGGAAAGGGATGTGTTTGCAACTTGCAACCAAGTCTGGACTGAACCGGACCGACCAACCGACCAGTGTTTGATAAACAGTGTTTTATAATTTATAACAAAATACAAATTGTTTATATAAAATGATCTCCTCTCCTTCTTTCTCACACTCTCTGTGCTTCTCAATCTTTGGTCATTCGCGCTCGCTTAAAGGTGTAGTGGTGAGTGGTCTTTGTTGCTGTTATTGTTTGTTCCTAGACCGAGCTCAGGAAGTTCCTTAAGTATCCCTGAACTTTGCATCCTAGGTTGTTGTTGTTGTTGTTGTTGTTTGTTTCCAAAATCTTGTGTTTTGCTTAGTAGACCTCTCTTGCCTTCACTTTCGGGAATAAAGAGAGGGAGAGAAAGAGAGCCAAAGCATCCACGTGTTTGTAAGTGTGTATGTGTGGGTTTGTGTAAGTGAAAGTGATTCGAAACTTTTCCAATGCAACAATTCCACATGTAAACAGAGGCGCCAAATACAATACGCTAAAATTTGTTTGTAAACACGTGCAACACGTATATTTGTAAAATTTCAAAACATATCCGAACACTTTCTCCGCCCTCTTCCTTTGCCTAGATTACCCAAGGACGGTTGTGTGCGTGTTTATCACACACAAAGAGGCACGCCGTGGAAAAGGGAATCGAGTAGGTCAATCCCTGGATGGGTTTGGGAGTTTTGTTTAGTTGAATTGTCCGGCGAATCGTACCGAAAGCCAAGTGCCAATGAGGTTGGGGAAAGAACCGGCACGTGACCCGGCGACCCGTTAAACTGGCTGGTGTTGTTTAAACTTTTGGTATGTTTCTGATGCACTTTAAATCAGACACTGACCTTTAGAGTATTTGGGAAGGAGGAAGGAAGGATGGTTTCCACTTTTGTTTACCGGGGAAAAAAGGAAGTGTTTGTCAACTTGTTTGAACTTTAAAATCCCGTTTGCGTTTATACTGTCAATAAATAAACGAGGTGTTTGCGTGTGTGTGTGTTAATGCTTTGTAGTAAACAGGACAGACTGTAGTGTAGTATGAATGAAGTTCGCTTGTTTGGTGTAAGCTTGGGATTTTGTTTGGTAAATAATAGCTCGATGAGCAGGTGGTTACACTGCAAGGGAAGCTTTTGATAGGATGATTCAGTTTGTTTAAAAAGGAAAATAATGTACATGCTGTGTAAACAGCTATTGCTGTGAGTGTTTGCCTTATTATATCTTCCTCTGTTTCAAGGACAATGCATATTTGCCGTAGAAAAACTAAATCAGCAACTCAGAATCCATCAAGAAATTAAGAATCGCCTGATTCAGTTTGCATCTGTCAGGTTTAGAACACAACCATGAACTCCTTTCTATGAAATAATAAAAAAGGTATAGATAAACCAAAAAAATCCAAGGCCAGTTAGTATGAAAAATATCCCTCCTTCAAATCACTGTCTCCTCTTTTCATGAGCTTTGCGAGTTCTCATACTAAAGGTATAACGCCTAACCTTATAATGCTTTACGGGATCTGGTGTTTCCGTTTCTTACTGTTACTGTAGTAACATTTCCATTTTAGGGCTAAAATCGCAAATAAAATTGAAGCACTTTCTATGCACTTCATACAGATTATCCTGCAATCAATGCTACAGAACGTGATACATTAATCCCTTTGACACTGTCTTTCTGCTTCTAAATGAACGATGCTAAAGACGTATTGCATAGAATCTCAAACTGACTCATAATATCCCTGCTGCCTTTGACACCGTAATACCACACCCACCCTGCCTAATAAGTTATTAGCTAGTATTAATAACGTAAACAGTACTTCCTTTACCAAATCGATCCACCAATCTGTTAGCCTTGTTTATTAGAATTTAATGCATTGCATTCAGAGATCAAACGGTGTTGCTCTCCATTCTATTTCCTTTTTGCTGGCTGGTCGAAAGGTTCATCCCGCGCGGCAAAGGTCGACAGCGACATGAAAGGCGTCAAAACTTCGATGATACCTAAAATCCGGTCCCAATTTCCTGATCATCCGCGTTTCATCACCCTCGCTTTGTTCCAACTGTAAGGTTTTTCCTTGCCGCACAGCACAGGGCCCAGGGTTTAGTGGAGTGTGCGAGAAAAATTGGACACTGGAAGCCAAATGGAAAATAAATCATCTTCCACCAGCGAGCGAGCGTACTTTGATCTTTGCTTTGCCTTCGCTTCGCGCTGCCAGTTTCCTTTTTCAGGGTGGAGAGTTTTGGAAAATAACGCAAGGGAGGGGGGAGGGTGGGAGAAAACCCACAGCACCCGAGTACAAGGGGGTCAAAACATCGGACGCGCGCACGCAGTTAAAGAAAAGCGAGCAACCATTTGCTTGCAGCCTGGCCGCCCTATTTCAGAAATCCATTATCCCTCCAATGGGGTGTCCCTCCTTTCCCATCTTCCACCCGATTGCAGCCTCTTGTTACACCTTTTTGGTTTTGGTTGCGACCCGCCAGCTTGCCCGGTTCCGATTATTAGCACCTCATGATGACCGAAGGTGCGGGAAGTCAAAAACCAGAGCATCACCGGGGGCGGCATTTTCCGAACGGCCATTAAAATTCGAACACCATATGCTCTTCACCGTGCTCCTTCTCTCTCTCCCTCTAGATATGTGTGTGTGTCCGTGGTGAAGGTAATTAGAACATCATCGGAAGTGTTGCGCGGATGTGTTGAATGATTATCGATCCCGGAGCCAATCGATCGTTACAAACCCTTTTCTCGGGGTGCCTTGCACCACACACTGACGTTTGGTTTGTTTCGACTGACGTGTGCGCACGGCCTTTCTTACCACCCCCGCAGTGAGCCTGTGTGTGTGTGTCTTGCGACTCAAATCCCCTGAACACATTTCTATTTTTGTGCGTCAATGATTCCATGATCCCGGATTCATCCGTTCGGTTCGATCGTCGACTTGGGAAAGATGGGGTAAATTAAATTCCACTAAAATCGTCCAGCCTTCAATACCAACTGCACGTCAACGATCACGATCAGTTCGGCCATCCCACTGCCGATTGAGTATGGAATGGTGCGAAAAGTCCACCGCTCAGCCGAATGGAATCCATCTCGATTGGATGCAATTTCAGTGCAGCTTGCTTCATTTCTCGCTTGCTCTGGCAAAAGTGCTGCAGAGGTTTTTTTTAATTTGAAGGAATGCACCCAGTTCAACACCTCACTCCCGCCGCAAGTCGTACACGTTCCCGGTCCCTAAAAAAGGCGCGATTTATAAATTAATTAGTGTAAAAAACAAAAAAACATTAAAATGTCATAATTCCGGCCACGCATTTGTTTACACGACTGTACTAATTATACGCTTTGTTTACAACGCAAAACGCGCAAACGTCCCGAACGTAAACATGGTGGGGAGGGGTAGGACCCACCAGCCAACCAGCCAGCCAGCACTGGATTTTCCCGGGAAAAGGCCACAATAAAGAAAAAAGAAAGCCGAAGCAATGGAATTACCGACTCGTTCGCTAGGTCGGCATTGAGGTTTGACGGCAAGTTTTCATGGAAATTGAAGAAAAATTTCCAAGAGTTGTCTGTCAAAAACCGATACAACCATGGTAACCAAATCCTTATTCTAAGCGTTCGACTCTCTAAAATAAACTATTATCTACACATACCAGTTAATACCCGTTTAAAAATTGAACATTTCATATCCTTTCTACAACAGGTACAACACAGCTCCGCGTAGGCTAAAAATAGTTAACGTACCATGGCCCAAAAGCATGATCGGCCTTAGTTTTTAGCACCTTGCCAACTGTTACGAGAATTGGACTCGTGCTTACCATCGAGTGCAATTACTACGGACAAAGACGAACATTTCACTAAACGTTATAAATAGATAGCTTAAAATGTCCCGGACACACATTCCTTTCCAATACCTTCACACACCGAAGATCATTCATTTCCTATTGTCTTTGCAGTTTCTTTACTTTTTTGCTTGCTCTACCAAGCAATCCAATCCAAACCCCCCTGGGATTCGATATCTGCTTTATATCACCCCGTTAGCGATCGATTATCGGTGGGATCGTCTCACCAGCCGCGAATTCTCACACCGTCTGGCAATTGGATCGAAAATGGCGATCTCCGGGTCTTTGCTCTATTTTCTACGAGCTCCAGTCCACATGGTTAGAGGAAGGGAGAGGAAGTTTACCACCCGCCGGGTTGGGTAGATTTATGCTGACATGTCTGTAATGAATCGATGCACGTGATGGCGTATGTTTCCTGCCGAGACATTCGATGCGATTGATGCTATAGTGTGCTAAAGATCACTAACAAACAATAATCTGGCAGGCAAGCGGTTATTTCAATCCTACTTTTTGCTAATTTTTAGTAACGATCAGTATGATCAAGCGATCCTCGGCAAATAGCTGGATCACTTTCAAAACGTCACGACCACCCGCACTCGGTAGTGCAGCGTCTTTTTTGGTTTCGAATAAAAACCCCGGACAAATATTAAACCCATCACCACGTCACAACTCCCCTCTACCTCACCGTGGTCGTGGTCGTGAAAGACGATCGTTTTGGCGGCTGTCAAACGATGAGCTCTCCTCGGCCTGTCGGTCAAAGATGAAAGAACGTCGCAAGCCGTCAATATTCTCACATGTTTCATACAGCGGCAACGAGCGGCAAATGGATTCGTTGGATGGATGGATGATCTTGACGCACACATATTGCGCGATTTCATCCTTACTCAAACGGCCCAGACAGGCAAAGGCAAACTTCCAATAGGGCAATAGATGGAAAGGAGCGCACTAAACGCACGCCACTACCATTAGCGTCGTAGGGAAAGCTCTGGAAGAAAGAGAATCTACATTTGAATGTTGAATTTTCCGACCATCCGTCTAATCCGTTCGAACCATTTCAATTTCTAATTTGATGAGGCGGGAGATTATGTCGGGAAACGGGACATGGGCCGGAGGAAACAAAAGGGAGGTAACGAGCCGGATTATTTATTTGTACAAAACGCACGCCGTTTTCCTTTCCCGAACAGGCGCCACGTGATCGGTGTTTTTTTTTTCTACAAGCCTTTCACTCTGACCACAGATTTCCGTGCTCGGCGCGATCGAAACTGAATTGTTTTGCCGCCCCTCTTTGGGATGTTTTGTAAAATTTCAACCATTGCTCGGTAATGGATCAATCTGCATCAATCTTCCCGAGGCGCCATGTCTACCATATCAATTAAAGTGCGATCGGTGCTTGCAACACGCTTTAAAGAAGAACACGAAGGCTCTTAGTGGAAAACGCAACTCCAAGTTTCCTGGCAACAACAGCAACAAAACCTCCTAAAACAACGCACCGCATCCATCATCTCAAGCACGGTGGCGTTGTGACAGAAAAAGAAGCTCAATTGACTAATTACCATTTATTATCTGCTTGACTTGACGACACGACTTCTGTCCGGTCGCCTGGTTGACCACCCATCAGGGAAACCTAAAACCCCTAACCCTGAGCATCTTCAAGCGCACCGGCGTCATCAAGTGGCCAACGAGGGCGAGCCTTTCCTTTGGCTAGTGTGACAAGTGCAGGGCCCAAAAAAAGGGCCAAACTGAGCTGTGGCACCGAACAGATGGAGCGAAAACAAAAAAGATCGATTACACATGATCACTTCTTCGAGCGGAGGACACACTTCAGGGGCGGGCCAAATGCCCCGGGATACGACCATGTGACAAATTGATGCCAAACGGTTATAAATTGTGTGGTGTGCCTGGTTTTGAGGCCGTTGTACTGAGTATTGCTATGCGTACGGCCACCAACTGAGACTGTGCAAGTTGTTGGGTGTATGGGAGTGAGAGTTGGCCAACTTTGATGGCGCCTGTTGAGTGCTACAGGCAAAATTGTGCTTTACAGTTGGTACGTTTTACCATACGCACAAACACGGGGCTTTGTCTTAATAGGCCATGAAATTCTTCGTAAATCGGGATTCCAACACAAACGTGTGCTTTTTAATTGAATTAAAATTCATACTGACTGAAAGCTTTAAACTTTTGGATTCTGACTTTAGTTGAACTTTTTATTTTTGTTTTGAAAAACATTACTTTTCATGTATTTGACTCATATCTCTTATTAAATAGTAACGTTCGTTTGCGCTTAATTTTTGACTCGTTGTAACCTTTTTTTCCTTTTTCAAAGACACCTTTTTATTACTGAAATTAAAATTATTTGTTTAGATATATTTACTTACATTTTGAAAAGTTAACTTAAGTCACATAATGCTTTCTCAGCATTCTCAGTTGTCGCGGAAAGGAAAATTAGCTCTATTACACATTTCATTTATTACGATTTTTACTAAAGGCAAAAAGAGTTGACTTACAGGCAACAGTAAGTGCGTTGCAGGCAAACATTAAAGCACGCTATTCAAAAATTGATGGCGTGGATGGAACAATTATTTGTGTAAAATTTTTGGCTTTTAAATTTGAGAGGAAAATTTAGCGGCAATTAGACTGTAGTTTTACAAACGTTTTAATATCTCCAACAACACGAAACCTCAATGGTTTCGGCCTTTTTGTGTGTAATCTGAACTGCTACCATTATGCATACCTTTTTTTAACAAAAAAAAAAAACAGATCGTTTCTGTGGAACATTTCAAGAATGATTTTCGGGTACGGGCAATAAAACATGATCAAGCCGTGTGTTCTGTCGGGACACACGGTACGGCCTTCCGTAAAAGGCCACCGAGATGAACCTTAAAAACTACAACCAAAACACACACACGCCGAGCTCCCGACATCTAGCTGAAGTAACATGTGTTTTGCTTCATGTTTCGTCGCTCCTGCAGCACGGCGGTCCGGTCCCTGCAGAAGGGCATGCCGTCTATATTTTTTTTGTTTACATCAACCCTGCCATGCCAAAGTACAACCGCGTGAAGTTTCGAAGGCCATCATCACCCGAAACCCCGGTAAGCGATCGATTGACGGATGTATGCATTTTGTCGATGGCCCGTGAACCGATACCGGCCCAGCTACTGAAGTAGTTCAAGTGGAAAGCGAAGGTGTAGTAGCGCAGATTTTGTCAATAATTAAAGAAAAAATCCTCTACAGCGATGCACATTTGTCAAGTGATCCTTCACACTGATAAGACACTGGCAAAGCAAGCAATTCGTGTCGATTGGATGGAGGGGGCGGAAAGGAGACGGAAAAGAGTTTCAATGGTTAACATGTTTTTTTCTTGATTGAGGTTATGAATTATATGGAGGATCCGCTCCCATGTGGCAGCCATTTAGTGTAAATATTTACACGAAAGCCTACACCGTGCACGTGAAGTCATAACCTTAGCCACTGGTTCGGATGCAACTCGATGGTTTCAGTTGAGTTTCTTCGGTGCGTCTGTGGCTTCCGGGGTTATAATTGACGCGATATGGACTGGGGTAATTCTGTAGACACTGAGCTGCTAGGACAAACCATTCAGGAAAGGCTCCCGACCAGGAGAAGGTGAAGATTGATTTATAAAAAACAGCATCTCAGAAGCTGTTGCATGAGATCGAGAATGCAATTCCCTTTGGACTGCAGTCGAAACCATTCCCATGCAATGCTGCATCACGTGATATCATTTATACTTCAAAAATGGCGACGATGCATCATCTTTCAAATTCTCAAGCAGACAGCTACACTCTTTAACCGAAAAGATACAACCCCATAAGGTTGACCACTTTTGTTGTTTTTTCAACAAATCGAGAAGGATCAACATTTTGATTATTTGCTTTATCCTCCCCCTTCTCACGAACGCTCCCCAAAATCAATCGATCATGGGCGGAGTGTTTATTTTCACTGCACTGCGATACAATCATCTGTGTGTCCTAGCCGACCGACGCGTTCGAATGCCGTTGGTCAACAGAAAACCGTTGGCTAGACCTCTTTTCCGTGCACCCACCCGTTCCCACCAATAAAACAAAAACCCTGATCGACGACCGAATGTGCAAGGGATGGGTTTTGTTTTATTCCTTGCTGGAGACGGGTACCATGGACATGTTGTTGAAACAATAAATAATACGCATTCGTTGCATCGTATGAAATGCGTAGGGTTTTTTTGTGTGTGTTGGATAATCCTTGTGCCCACAATGCAGTTCAACATAAAATAATACAAAAAAATGCAACCGAACGAATACTCCGAAAAGCTGCTCAAGGGAGGCTCGCATTATGTTTTTGGAGGGTCGTAAGATGATGATTATTACAACCGCCGATGTTTTTGTGTTACTGATCGTTTTTGATATGCAAAGGGTTGACCTGCTGGTTGAATAAATAAATGCATTTCCTTTTCCGGGTGGCATGCAATCGGTTCACGATCGTAGTAGTTGTATTGAAAAGCGTACCCTTACAAAGCTCTTCTTACAGAATTTGGATATTGTTGTATGAGTTTTACAAGAAAAAAAACTAACCTGACATCTTTCCCGTTCTCTGCAGTTACATTGTTGCTAGAGGTCAATGAATGATTTAGGAGATACACGAAAAATAAACTTCGTCCATGTAATGTGGATATCTTTTACTAAAAAACAACGCCTTGGGTGAGATCAATGGAATGATAATAAAAAATATATAATGGGAGAAAGGGCGTATTTTACAAAACAAAATTTAAAACGTGTCGAAACTCTCACACACGAAGAGAGTTATCGTTCAGGTTAATACAAATTTCTTCTTAGCGCCACGGTGGACGCTAGCCGAACCATTTATTTAAACTGAACGCATCAATACCAGCAGTTAATTCACATATTTATGAAAGCAAACCCGCATGGAAGTGCACTTATAAAGCATGAACATGATTTTTCGTAACACTATACATTATTTTGCCCAATTTTAAAACGCAAAAAAACAAACAAACAATGAAAAACAGAGTCTTTTCAACGGTCGAACCAGTACTAGTGGAGTATTTTCACAGGGGCACATTGCATCTGACAGTTCGCCCGATATTCCCGTCCCGAAGCTTTCCGATCATTGACATTCTCCGTTGGCTGGAGGCACGGATAACCGAGTCTAGGCCGTATTTCCAATCCAACCGAAGTGCGTGCAGCGTGTGTTTTTCGAACCGCGTCCATTCGTCTCAGCCAGCAAAAAAAAAAGGAATCATCGTTACGTGCCGGAAACTAAACTTCCGTGTCACTAGAACAAAAACTAGTGTATTTACGTGCTTTCTAAGATCAGAGCATCGGTATTCTTCCGTCCAGCGACACACTTCGATTTTGAATGCAGGAGTGATTTTGCACCCAACGCTTTCTTTCGACCGAGACAGCAATTCTCTTTACACGGTGGAAAAGTGTATCCCCGCAATTTGGTGTAATAAGCAAAGGGAGGGCTTGTTCGGTTTTCCAAAACTAACCACCGGGAAGCGCACTACTTGTGTATGTGCGTGCGTGTGTGTGTGTGCACGGAAGTGATACACTTTCGCGGAATTCAAGCGCAAAGGAACGACGCCCAACCGTTCAATCGACGTCGGTAGTAACGCAGCACCGCGTCGTTATCTGGCATTCCTCCAGTAGAAGGAGCGCGTGTGTGTGCAACAAGTGGCCGGAAGAGGGCGAACCGTATCTGCAAATTTACCGTACCGCTGTGCAGTGTGTCGTATGCTATTAGTGTGTTAATTTTGCTCCCATCTCTCCATCCCCATTGCGGTACGTTCTTTTTCCCGTACGGAGGGGCGTGACGAAAGCAACACAGTGGTGAAAAGGGAAGCTGCGAAAGAAAGTGCTTAATTTTCGGGTTGTCTACCTTTTTCTGCCCAAATTCCAGCCCGAAACGTTGTGAAGACCGCAGGGGTGAGAGCATTAAGCTCGAGTGAAAAAGAGGCAAAAAAAGTGAAATCATCATATCTTGTGCGGGTGGTGAGCGATTTTTCTGTGTGTGTGTTTGACGCCAAAGAAGGAAAAGAAGACGGTGGGAGTCTGTTGTGTGTGGTGTATAATGTGCAGCACGGTCGCAGCAACAGTCGCCGCGGCTTGGCTTGTTGGATGAGCTGATTTTTTTTTTGTTCGAGAGCGAATTCCGACGTTGGCGTGAAGCACACAGCAACAACAACAGCGGAAGGCAACAACAAAAAACCAACAAACGGATGAAAAGTGTGCTCCCAAAGTGAAGTGAAAAAGCAAGGGGTGCGCAACATAGGAGAAAGAGGCAGCAGTAATAACGACAAAAAAAACACCCCTTCAGTGTAACCAAGGAAAAAAAGCCGCCTATTGTGGAAAAGCCAAACGGAGCAAGCGAGAAAGAGCGAGTTTGAGTGTGTGTGTGTGTTTGGGGCAGCATAAAGTAAACGCAAGGGAGAGAGAGCGAGAAGCATACAAAAACCGCCGTTCTCCGAGATCGTAGTGTGCGTGTGATTTGCAGTGCTGTTGGTGATCGGTTGCGGTGAGACGCGCGGCTTCTTCGTGTGTTTGAAATCAAATCAAAATGGGTTGTGCAGTGAGTAGAGATAAGGAAGCCATCGAGCGGTCGAAAAACATTGACCGTGCCCTACGTGCCGATGGTGAACGGGCGGCCAGCGAGGTGAAGCTGCTTCTATTAGGTAAATGTCAACCAAATTAAAGAACCCTTACACCACCCTGGTTGGTTCTGACCGTTACGGGGATAACCGTTCCTCTTTGTTTTCCCTCCTTTTCCTCATACGCGCGATTAATCAACGATAATTGTTAAAAAAAATTAAAGTCTGTTTTTAGATGTGATGACCGGTAAATGTCATAGTTTCTCAAGAATAAATGACAAGGAGGGTTTTCAATGTCAAAGAAAACGCGCACCAAATCGGAAACATATGAGCGCTCCCAGCGCTACAAGAAAAAAAAAAGGTTCACCTTCTTCCGAACAATAAAAGCACGCAACGAGCAACACGCACACACACACACAGAGCGAGCTACACGCAATCGCACGCCCGTAACGCAGCCAAAGATGCTCTGGAACTTTTCACCCCAGTGCTACGGCAAAAAGCATCGGGACGCGTACTGCGTTGACTATGTATGAGTGTATGTGTTTATGTGTATGTGGGGATGGTGGTAACACTATGCTGGGTTGTCTGCTGCGATCGTAACCACCAATACTATCAACCCTCATCATCCGCAGTATGATGATGCATGCTTTCTGGTTGGGCTTTCTGCCCCGAGCTGTGTGCTATGCGGCTCGCACATCTCATCCCGGGTTGAGGGGTGCCCAATGCAAGAAGAAAATGTGCCACCTTCTACTGTACGTACTGGCGAGACACACGCCTCTCTATATGTGCGTGAGAAGAAGAAGGAGAAGCAAAAGGGCGCTTTTATTGTGTACAGCACTCCACCAACTGCTGCGTCCATCTCCACACGCCATGGCGGATGTGTGTCGAAAGCGCGATGGTCCGTCGGTCCATCATTTTCATCCCACGGAGTGTCTCGTCGCTCCAATCCCGGTCACGCTCCCAGAGAAGGAGGAAACGTTTGTCTGCTGCCTACCTACCTCTTTGATGATGGTGATCAGATACCCGGAGCCGAAGGTTAAGGGGCGATTTTGTTAACGAACGGCGGATTGTAACCGATCCAATTTCAAACGAGAGGGCATTCAGCCAACTTGATGGAAAGTTTTGCAATAACGGCCTTTCTTGATACCCTCGCTGTTCACGGTTTATATCGGAATTTGATTGAAAAAATGCACTAGATTATGCGATGTACTTTAGTGCATTTTTATTTATAGGTTTAGGCATAGGATTTAAAAATAACAAGGCGATCTAAGAAAAGGACCTATTTTAACATCATTTTTATAGTTGAACATTGCAGGCTGATTTTAAATAGATAAAGTCATCATACCATAAAATCCTCGATCCATTCGAGTTTTGATCCTTGTTCGAGTTGGGCGTGTTGTTGGGCGACGTCTGCGTTGAGAACTGTACTACGAAAGCAGCCTGTATTGTTTTACGTTGATATTAGATATGATTGTAATTGTTGTTTTTTTGTTTCTTAACACAAAGCTGTCAGTTTATCTTCCCATCCTAAAAAAGAAATTCCTTAGGCATTTTTTAGCTTTAGTTCTGTTTTCATTTAAAGGTGATCTAATTTGTGCGTGTAGAGAGCTCAATTCATTCGAAATTTAAGTTTGCTCATGGTACGAATAAAGTGTTCAAATTGTTCAAACAATCAGACATCTATCACTTCCCATTTAACCCGTTTTCAATCGTTCAATCGATCAGTGACTGTTAGCGTTTGAACCAAAAGAGAGAGAGAGAGAGAGAGAGAGAAAGTGGGGGAGAAACGAAAAAACGCAACGATGCATCGTCAACATAAATCGCCATAAAACCAAACTCCCTTTACACCCGGTCCTCCCGGTTCGGTTTCGAAAACTGCTAGCCAGACATTAACACAAACATTGCGTCCATCAGTAGTAAGATCTTTAGCGTGTGTGCAGGGCGTGCGTTTATTTTTCCATATCTTTTCAAGCCCTCCCGCAAACCATCCCCCTGTTTAGAGCACACGTACAGACAGTGTTTACATTTAACCGGTTTTTCCATGGACGGAAATAGCTGCAGTAGCAAGCAGTTAGTCTCGATCGTTAAAAAAAATGCTCTCGTTACAAATTCATTATTAAATGGCCAAGGAAGATGGTGGCACTGTGTATCTCACGAATGCTGAACATCTTGATACCAAATGCGTCCGAGGTCACCACAAAAAGATATGATGATGGTATCGATCGAGGACGACTCCTAATGTAGCAACCGCTCCGAAGAAAAGTGCATCTGCTGTGTTGCCAGCCAGAGGTGGCCCCCCATTCCGGTCAAACAATCAATTCGATTATGCACACAAAAATGGCAAGAAGATCATCTCTTCTTGGTAGGATCGGCAAACACACACACACACACACACACACACGGTGGTGATGATCATCATCACACATTTACACTGTGTGTGGAATCTTGCTGGGG
>KB684379.1:0-15247 GCA_000349165.1 Anopheles christyi
ATATAACCATAATGTTTAAAATAAATAACAATGCACATGAGCAAGGTACCATTAAATAAGAGTAACTAAGAAATCAAACATAGTTGAGAGGAAAGTTTATTTGAAAATCACATAATTAACGCGCTATCAAACAAAATTCGCATTACCTACAACATACGCATGCAATTGAAAGGTGCCAATTTAAGGAAAGAGAAATGGTACCAATTAAATACAATCGGCTGGTCAACATTTTGTACTCATTTGAATCTAATTAGTCCTGAAAAGGGCAGGCAGTTTGGAAAGTGTTTGCCTGCTTTTTGAATCCTTTCTACAGAAAATGTGTTCTATGTATCTATCCACTACAACTCGCTCTCTGCTCGAACGGTCGCCATTCCCGGGCCATCGGTTAATCCAACTGCATTGAGCGATGCACGATACAAACGGTCGGCCAACTCGTCATCCTTTGCCAGCTCGGACACCTCCACCCGTTCACAATCACTATCGAGAGCAGTGGAAAGCGTTAGACAGAGCACACGTCCAAACAGCTATAAAATGTCATCATCCCGGAAAACTTACTTGTAAAACTCTCCATTACACCTGGCCAGCTCCGGATCCGTCACGAGCCGCACGATCGTGTGCGCACCCTGTGTCGGACTCTTCATGAACAGCCACATCCAAGGGAAGGTAAGCACCTTCGCAAACAGTGCCCTCATGATCGGGGAATGACGTAGATGACCGGTACCACGAACCAGCCCGGGTGTACAGCAGTTGACGGTGGTTTTACTGCCCTCGGCAGTCAGCTTCCCTGCCAGCGCTCTGCTTCCCAGTACGATGGCCAACTTCGAGTGAGCGAACGCATCTCGCCCACTTTGGCCACTTTGGCGCAAATTGAGTGGATCCTCGCGATCAGCAATCTTGGCGGCCGTATATCCGTGAGCAGACACGTTCACTATCCGTCCACCGTACTGTGAGCGGGCTAGCTGTGGACGCAGCAGTTGCGTCAGCAGAAAGTGTGACAGATAATTACACTGCAAGTGCTGCTCGTAACCGTCCGCAGTGCATCCACCAGGTTGGAAGATGACACCGGCACAGTTGACCAGTGCGTCCACCGTCGGATGGTCTCTCTGCACCTGGCGCACGAATCGGCGCACACTGTCGAAGGAACGTAAATCGATCACCAACACCTCAAACGTACAGTCGGGTGCTTCACGGCGCAACTGCTCCCTTAGCGCATCGCCCTGCTCCACTGTTCGGCACGCCAGTATCAAACATCCAGCCTGTCGGCGAGCCAACTCACGGCACACTTCACGCCCAATTCCACCGGCTGCACCGGTGACTACTATCACCTGCTCGGGGATGGTGTTTCCGTTCGGGCATGGCTGTCCACCCATGTACGTTCTGTGTAGGCGTGTGTTATGTTTAGGAAAGAGCGGTTGATTGTAGTGGGGGAGGGGGGGGGTGTTGTGGTTCGCTTCATCGCCACTCACCTGACAGTGCCGATCACGAACACGATTCCGGCAACAATGAATGGCCACCAGCTGGCAAAGGGATCCGCCTCGACGAGTGCCTTTTTGATCTCTTCCATTGCAGTTGGTCGGATTTTTTCACGTTCACATCTAAAACCAGAGCGGAACCGAATGCTCACCAAACCCGAATGTCCGGTTACAGCGCTAAACTACGGAATGATTCTCGTCACTCGATGCACGTTAACCAGAGCTCAGACAGGCGGTAGACTATTCGGGCGAGATGGTACCAATTGTACCTACCGGATGGGATTAATTTGGAGCTCACTGATGCACACAGCCGACCCATTGCCAAACAGTGTCAGGCGCGATCCAGGTCAACGGACACATAGCAGTGCTGCTTCGGAAGTGTGCTCTTACCATGTCGTTACAGAATGTAAAGGGGTAGCGAGGATGTGGTTTGGTATATTAAACGATCTTTACACTGCCTCTAGACAATCGCGTCAAAACTATCTGTAAGCTGTTTGTCCTAAAGCGAATGGATCAGTTTTAGAAGAAGGCGCAGATTGTCGGGACAAAATAGCGAAAATCACGTTTTAGAATTGTATGATATTTTATGTTAAAACTTACGTAGATTTGACAGAAAGAAACTTTTGGGTCGTCTAGAAACGTAAGCAGAAGCAAATACCATGTTTGTATGCATTGTATGATATTTTATGCTATAAGTTAGGTAGATTTGACAGAATGAAACATTTGGGTCGTCTAGAAATGTAAGCAGAAGCAAATACCATTTATGA
This sequence comes from Anopheles christyi, assembly GCA_000349165.1. NCBI lineage: Eukaryota > Metazoa > Arthropoda > Insecta > Diptera > Culicidae > Anopheles > Anopheles christyi. The sequence goes on from KB684379.1 coordinate 2,240, forward strand.
ATTCTTACAAAAAATTCATTATACATTTAATTGTATTAACTTAAATAAATTAACATTGTGATGGTCGTTTTCGTAATTCTTCAGTCCAACATTCAAGGGTCCGTTTACCCTTTCTATGTAACGAGCGTGAAGGATGGCTGTTATTATTAGCTAAATCAGATATTGAAAGATTTACTTTTTGAATGCTATCAATGCACATTGTGCAAATGCCGGTATGCAAATCGAAAAACTAACATCGCCGTTATTAAAAACCAAAAACATTTTCATAAAATAGATTCCTAAACTTAAATAAAACTCAAATATCAAACGTTTTTATTAAAAGTGTTCCGAGAAATCGAACGTTGAAGTTTAAACTTGTTGTTTTTTTTTTTTACCAAAATCTGTGATACTTTGTCATAGTTTAATCCGTTGTGTTTAGAAAACTGAAAGTATTTTTTCTAACAATTTTAACTGTGTTTGATCCATGTTTTAACATAAATTCTATTTGTAACTCAAATTGTTTGTAAACTTGTATTTTTACCCTTCAAAATCAGAGGAAAAAACGTATGTTTTTTTCTTATTCTTTTTAGAGATCTTTTTATGATGGCCGGGGGCAGCCCGGTTGTCTAATGGACAGAAGCGCCGGCTCCTATAAAGTCCGGATGTAGTTCCTGATATGATTGCATTTGCACATGCATGTGAGGCTTTTTTTACACTTGAGGAGTTACACACATGTTGTTTACACTTTTTTTAAAATATTTTGATCTAAAGATGTATTAATTCGCGAATTTAACATTATCCGATAAATTGTGATTTCCGGGGTAAAAAGAGTCAAGCAATTACGAAAGCGAACGTCATGAAAACATATTTGAAATCCATCTTCATCCCTGGCAGAACGCCCCGAATTGCTGCCCTCTGCCTAAGAGATAATCAATCAAGAAGTTAAACATTCTTTCTCACGCAAATTGTTTCCTGATCTGTTGGCTGGAAAAATCTAAAAATTGTACAATAGGTAGTTTGCAGGATCCATTATCTATGAGACTGGAGCAACCGCCTGCGTTGTGTTAAAGTTCGTAAATTAAATGGACATCGGTTTGTCAGGACATTGGTTTTTGTCTGAATCTCAAAATATGTTTATATCTTTCTTCTTATTTCGGACAACAAACGTTGTCGTTTCAGGCCTGTCTATGCCGTTTCCAGGCTTGGCTTTCTGTGACGGATTTGTTTTACCCATTACAGGATAGTCAGTACATATACAGGCCTGTAGGGTTGAAGAAAATTATTAAAAAGTGAATTATCTTTCGTAGGTTGTCATACATTTTATTGAATTTAAATCTTATGCCATCTTATGGTATTTTGCTAAAACTTCGGACGTCGCTCTGAGAATGGTTTAAAAAAAAATAAAGGCAACATCGTGGAAAAAATAAAACTATATTGAACGAAATAAAGCAGAAAAATGGGGTTTTAGTATGTTGAACACAAATTCTCATCATTGCATGTCATATCGTACAATGCCATAGACCGTCTCAAATCCCTTGACCACCTATTGAACGATTGTGTTCCTCCATTGATTGTAATGACTTATCAAAATGGCGTTTTTTCTCGCGAATCAACATTCTTGAGTATGCCAAACCCATATTAGATGAGCTGAATAGGTACCAAGACATAGATTTTAGACCTGTTTCTTTTGAATAAAATCCATTTAGATCTGAATTGGAACAATTTGTGTACCACCATGCGCCCTCGAGTTCAGAAGCACAGCTTCCCATTGTGACATCATTGTCCCGATCGCTCGTCGAAAAGTTGTGGCCTTTATTATCAATCAATGAGTCACCTGCCGTACCGGTGTACGATCCAAGCTTCGTTAGGGAGTATTGCTCCGCCTCAGTGCCAATTACGAACTCATCATACCGTGCATACTTGTAGGTTCCAGTGAAATCTTTCAGTTCCACCAACAGCTCGTGGGGTCGAGCTAGGGTCAATCGATGCAAGCGCTCCAAACCGAGCCAAAACTCTCCATCGACGCTTCCAAACCCGTTTCGGTACTCTGTCCAATTGCGGTAAAAGTTCAACAATCCTTCATATCGATACTGGAACACTAGCCAACCCCCACCGAAGGTAGTTTGTTCGCAATATCCCCAGAATGGTTCGTCGTTTTCGGTAAGTTGTAATATGTACTTGCCAGATCGTTTCGAGGGATTCTTCGTGCACGACTCAAACGAGATGTTGCGAAGATTTAATCCAGAATTGATAATAAATAGATCTAGATCTTTTTTTGATGCTGGTAGTTCAATGTCCTTCTGCATCTGTTCTTGATTGCTGTTTGCTCAGTAAGCATTTTAATCGACTGTGTCTGGAGAGCGGTGATATTCTGGCTAATTAACAGGCTCAGCCGATTTATGACCGACAGTAAATAGTCCGGCTCCGTCTTCTGATCTAACACCTTCTGGTCGACGGATATTTGATCCAGCGCGATGTTGTGCAGAATTTGCAGAACGTTAAAATTGCGCTCCATCGTCTTACTCAGTTGGTAGATCGACAGTAATCCTTCCGCCAGGTTCTCCCAATGTGACATCTGCTGGTCGATAAACTCTCGATCCTTCTTCATCGCTGTGTTCGATTGTATATGCAGGGCGGTTAGGTTGCTTTCCATCGTCTGGCTTAACTGGTTGATAGTCGCAGTAACTTCAGATAGCTTTTGGTTGATGTTCTCTCGATCAGTCTTAGTTGCTGAATCCATCTAGGTAATTCGGAATATCAGATATTTGAGTTTGGCATCTCTCCCTTGGCACTCAACCTCATTGGGGAACAAATCTGTGACGTTTTGTTCATCGCCGTGGACATTTGCCGTGAAAATTAATACCACAATAACGTGTAAGATATCTGTATAAACGTTCATCGTGAGCTAGAGCGAATATCTATGTTTCCGAGTAACAACTGATACTGGCACTAAGCAACGGATTATGCTGCCTCTTTATATAGTGCGCTAGGGGGAAAAAAATGTTGTTTAACATTTACAATATTGCAAGAGAAGAAATTCCTACTAAACGCAAGCCGATTTGTGAATCGATGGGAATTGACCTTTTAAAACAAACAAAACTTGTAGCTTATCAGTCTTCAAGTCCATCAGCTACCGTATCTAACACTATCTCCTTCAAGGCAGTGTTTTAGTTTTCCCTGTTTTTTTTTTACATCATCCAGTTTCTCTGCAATCCTTATCTTGGAATACGATGAAGCGAGCTTAGCAAGATGATGATTATAGAATATCTGGCTATGGCTCTTGTTGTATATTACCGTTTCTGTGTAAAGATTAAAATTCATCTGTCTCGTCACCAGAAATAGGGAATTCCCATTCAATGCCCACAAATTAGTAAAGCAAATCAAAATCAATTAAAGCCACAACCCACCAGTATCAAATTGTTACCTCCCGTATGCATCGCTCTTTCCCTCGGATCAGTGTTTTTCTTATTATTTTTTCAGTAGCATCCAGCGACTTACTCAATCCTCATCGACGGAATCGATCGAGCGAGCATAGTTGTAGGTGGGGATCTTTGTACTGTATATTTGTACAGTGTGGTGCATTAGAAAATCGTCCCGCCATGGTGTTATACCAACTATCTGTGCTATTTTATAAGGATCCTTCTGATATGTTAAGTATCACAGTTATCGTAACGTCTGTGAGAGTGAACACAAATGCTGTTGTATTACGGCCCAATTTCTACCAGTATGACGATGGTCTACACCAGTGATTCCTAAAGTATGTACTCCCTACCGCCCACCAATAGGCGCTTCGAAATTTTAATGGGCAATCAGATTCTAAAAAAATACTTATGGGTGCTTGGTTGGGCCTATATGACGTATGATTTTTTCGAGAATTGTTATAGTTACCCTGTTTTATCACTACTGCAGGATATACATGATACCAGCCTAGCCTTGAAGATCAATACGTATTCTAGCATCCTTAGAAAGACTTAGATCAACTAACCATATAAGGTAGCAAATCATTGGTGATGTCTACAGTTGCATCCTCTTGTTGTGGCAAGGTGTCAAGAAGGAAGTCATCACCGTTTTCGTAAAGTGTGCAATCGTTTGCTTTTAAACAAGATTCACTTGTTTTAGCGATTTACCAATACCAATACTATGCTTTTTTTCAGCATCATTATATGTAACTAACCTAATAAGATAACTTTATCATTTAATTTGCGATTTTCAAAATGAGAAAAATCTTGTTAAAACGTTTTCATTAATAAAGATGGCTTCATCCCGGGTCCAGGCACCGTTAATTAGTCCCAGTTCGTCAGATATCTTCAATATAGCGTAGATTTTACAAGAATTTTTCTCATTCAGAAAAAGTATAGGAAATTAAATAGTGACCTAGGTCTGGTCCTCTTTTTTTGTAGGACAGTCCTCGAACATGACGGCTAAATTTAACATAAAGTTCAAGCGTAGTTCACAGTCCTCAAGACGTGGTCATGAACTGGGAGGCTAGAGTAATCTACCTTATAGGGAAATGTTATAGGGTACTTGGATAAGATTGTTACTGCAATAAGTCTGTTAGTATGATCAGATGTGTCTGAGCTAGACATAATCGCTCAGAAAGCGTGTTTGATGGTTTTGGTAAATTAATTTAAGAAAAAAGGCACTGCACTGCGTTTATTTATTTACTTAGTACTAAGTTCACCAAATGATGACTAAACTATCTTTATGAACTATTTGACAATAAGTTTGAAATGGTTCACTTACCGTGCTTAGTTTAACTGAACTATTATGTGAAACGAAGATGCTCGTGCTGTCTACCTATGGAAGCTTAAGTTTACTTTTTCAAGAATGGCCGGTGAACCAATATTGTCGCGGAGCACTCCAATCATGAATAGTTCGCATTTCTTCTTCTGATCGCGAGGGGCTTTAAGCCCAGAAGCAGACAACGTGACCAATACGGCGGTAGTTTGCTAGGTTCCTTCCACGGTAGTCGCCTAAGAGCGTAGGGGATTTCTTTTGTTTGCAAAGACCCGATGCTTTTTTTTCTTAATATTCGCGTTACTTTTCGTCAAGTATAATCCCTAAAAAGTTAAGTTTGGGGCAGCCTGGTGGTCTAATGGATAGATGCACCGGCTCCTGTAAATGCAAGGCCTCCATAGCAAGACCTAAGTATCCGGCTGCGTGGTAAAAATAAGTCTAGTCAGCTATAACTGGGATACGTGCACGTGAGAACGACACGACAACACATTTTTCAACGCACAAACTTTACGAAATACCATTACACCACATGTCCAACGATTGCCTCTAGGTCCGCTGATATTACGTTTCAAGTACTACTCCAATAATGCTGTGGCCAAAACGGAGTCACAATTGGTCACCAAGGCTATTAATAGGTCGATGAAGACTGGAGAGGATCGATTCCCAATCGGATCGTCCCCCGTAGCAAAGACTACCTATTCGGTTACGTGGTTTACAAGTCTTACTTACTTAACTCAACAACAGCTTCATAGTCTTGGCTGGCTGCCGCAGCCCCAGAGACAGCTCACGGTCTCGCGCCTTCGTCTGGCAATCTGTTATGCCGGCCTTGATGGCAGACGCCTCCATCTTGCCAACTCGATTAGGGCCTACCACGCCCCCTCTGTAGTTGTGTAAGCCTATATAGACCGGCATGGCCGTATAGGTAACGTTAAAGAAGAAGGCGAAAGAGTTTCAGTGTTATAAGCATCTCAGTCTGAGACATTTCTTTGTTTGTTGAAATAGGAACAATTAATTATCCTGTTCTCCGTCTAAAATAAAATATTTTTTCAAGTGATGTGCAATCCGGTGTGGACTCGAGGACTAGCAAAGCGAGTACGATACCGCATGGAATCCTGTATTTGGTTAGTTTAGTTATCAACTTTTAGAGATTGTAACAATTGTAAAAGCAAAAGAGATTGTTGTGATTTTAATTCATGATTAACATAAATAAAAATACTTTGACGACTCTTAGTGGTTCCGATCAGGAACCAGGAACAGGAGGAACTGTGGATTATATCTTATCAATTTTAATCGAATACATCCTGAAGGCTCATGTAAGCGGTTCTAAGTCGTTCGTGACTCGTAAAGCTCTAGACAAATTTAAAATATTTAAATTATGTCTGCTTGTTTGTTAATCAAATATAAAATTTTATTTTCTTCTATTCATATTGAGCAATTTGTAAACTTGCTCGAATAGTTTTAAGAGCTGGCTGCGTACGTATCTGCTCGTCCTTTTATTTATGCAAAACAAATTTAATCATTAGTTCTAGTCGTTATTATAGTGTTGGATATATGAATACGGTTTTGAATCAATTTATATCTCTTAGAAGGTGATGTTTAAATCGAAAAAGAAAAGTAAACCGAACATTTTGCGCAAACTTCCAAGCTGCTCGAATCAACTACTCGAAAAATTACCCAACAGTTCGCTTCAGTGTGTCAACCCGATGCTTCGTGTGGTCGTCGGCTTGTACTGCCAAAAGCGTGTAGGGCGAGAACACATAAAAAAACTGACTAAAAGCAAAATAAGAGTCTCGAATAGAAACTCACGGAACCGGACCGGATTTCTGCTGCAGAAAGAAAATAAAATCATCATGTCCCCAACGATCGGAATTGAGGTTCCCGAAACGGTCACAATCAACATTTCCAACTCACAGAACGATACCGTCTCGTTCGAACGGAAGTACAGCCGCTCGTTGAAGATTTACGAATTTAAGGTGAGTCATGCAGTGCAACGGACCGTATAGAGATTCCTGTCCATCTCCATCAAAGTCCCACCCACTCACACATGGTAACCATCTGGTAAGCAAAACGGACAATTTCAACCCCTCTTTTAGGCGAAACTGGAGCCCATCACCGGTGGCAATGCGGGCACTATGCGGCTGGAACTGTACAGCGGGGAACGGCTGGTTTGCAAGCTCGACGGGGACAGCCAACGGCTCGGTAGCTACCCGATTGAGGATGGCATGCGAGTGCATGTGATCGACCAGTTCCAGTGCATCCAGGAGAATGTGCCCAAGTTCGAGCTGTCACTGGAAGAGTACGACAAGAAGGAGGATAGCTTACGCAGCTTCCTGAAGAAAAACAAGCTCGGCAAGTACAACGCTGAAGAGATGGCCAAGCAAGAGGAGGAACGCAAACGGCAGGAAGAGGAAGATCTCCAGAAGGTGGAAGCGACCGCGATCGGAGCCCGTTGCCGAGTTACAGCTAAAAACAATCCCATCCGACTCGGTACAGTCATGTTCAAGGGTTCACTGGATGGGAAGCCGGGCGTGTTCTTTGGCGTTAAGTTTGACGAACCGCTCGGAGTGAACGATGGAACCATGAACGGGAAGCGGTATTTTGACTGCGACCCAAAGTATGGCAGCTTCGTCGCACCAAAAGCGATCGAGGTTGGTGATTTTCCGCCGGAAGAGTTTTCCCTGGACGATGAGCTGTAAACTGGCATCAAAAGCCCCGAAGTGAAAGATCCGGGCTTTAGGTGTTTTGGGCATTCCAACGGATTGTGTGTGCGTGTGCTTGTGCACGCTTTGAGTGATATAATGGAAGGGAAAAAAGCCTTCCATGCGCTGGGGCTAATCCCTTCCGATCGAACACTAAGTCTCGGCTATCCTATTTGTCAAGCTATCTGTCCTTTTGAAGCTAACCATATGTACTAACGATTAGATCTGGTAAGACAAAGCAATGTGAAACAATTCTTAAGACATTGTTGTCGGTATGATTGTGTTTTTTTTTCTTAATGAAGTTATAATAAAGTGAACCCGTAGCGCTTAACCGCACCTTATGGATCGAAGAGCTTTCACGAAACATAATATGCTAGTGGTACGAATCAATATTCTATACAGACTGAAACAAGTATCGCAATTTAATGTCAAGCATAATAATGCAAAGAAAGAGAAATATGTTTTGTTTGGAAATCGTTCAACGCACAATTTTAACGCAGAATGTTTACAAGTAAATAAAACCAAATGCAAAATATATTGAATTGAACAACCTTAGGTTGGTCAGATCAATTCAAACAAAACGTTGAACATAACTTATTCCATGTATTTTTGACGAGAAAAAAACAATCTATTACAAGTGTAATTGATTTATAACGAGAACAAAGTTTTTCAAACTCTAATTTAGGTAAGACGAATGTATGGGAACATTCAATGATTTGGACATTCACTTTATCCTCAGGTATTAGGATGACTCTCATTAACTTTATTTTCGGCCAATGCGGTCAGCGCATCGAAAAGTTTGGCGACTCTTGCATTAAATCACCGGAATACTAATGTCTCATGAAAAAATCTTGCAAATCTTGTTTTCATGATGCACAAAATAATATGATTTTTGTCTCGAATCTCATTTCATTCATTTTTACATAGGTTTATTAACCTAAAAACAATGGTTTGTGATTCATTCGGGCCGTTCTTAATTAATTTAAAAACTCGTACAATTCAATACAGGTGACCCTCGACTTACGACGGCATTTGGGGCCGAAAAACGGGCCCAAAACAAGATGTATGTTGAAATCGTCGTAAGTCGAGTATCTGTCAAAATATCGTGTATAAACATAGGTCGAAAGAGTTATTCCAATATTCCGTTCAGTTTAATATTTTGTACACACAGGTAAACGACCATAAAACACAATTTTAGGCAATAATAGTATTACTTATATTAAATATTAATATTTTATCGAGAAATTATTTTGTTACAACGGAAGGAAGGAATTTTTATTTGAAAGGCTGGAATTGACAGATAGATGATAAAATCGGATGGCAGCATTTTCCACCATCTGATAACCCCTTTGGTTGACCTTGGTTGACATTATTCAACACCGACTGTGGCATATTATTCAGTCTGGAAATCATAAATATAAATGATTTTATTGAATGCAGAGCATTCCTCGATTGCATGAAAAAAATATATCCATCTCATCTATGTTCTGCAGTTCTTCAATTGTCAGCACATGACATCTCTGACAGATGATGAAACGAACCAACCTTGTAGTCGTTTTGTTATTGCTGACGAATTGACTGATTGGCCAGATCTTTCTTTGAGCAATTCGCAGTTGTGTTGCCGCTCTGTAAGTAGCATAAAATTTGCTGCATTTAGGTGATTTTATGGTATAAAAAATATGGAGGTAAATAGTTTCACACCCAATAAATTGTTTTGTCAAGCTTAAGTTGGCTCGATCTATTCCCATGTGCAGGAAACGCAAGAAAAATCGCATCCGGGCAAACCGGGCTCATCGTCGTCCCGGGGAGTGTCACGGGTGCTGGGCAAACTGCGTGCCTCGGTCGAGTCGAAGAACTTCTACGAGGCGCATCAGATGTACCGCACGCTCTACTTTCGGTACGTGTCACAGGGAAAGTATACGGATGTGCTGGAGCTGCTGTACGATGGTTCGCTGACGATGCTGGAACACGAACAGTATAGCAGTGGCGCAGATCTGGGTCTTTTGATTATTCAAACGCTTGAAAAGGCGGGCAGCTCGATCGAATCGCCCGAGCAGTGGATAAAACGGCTGGCGGAGCTTATCGGTAAAATTAAACCGTCTGTCGTCGATCGAGAAACGTTGCTTGTGAGTATATCGCACCCAGTACCATTCTAGTCAAAATTATCTACTAACCTATTGACAAAAATGGCATGGTCTCATCCGTCTCAGGATAAGGCTATGAAGTGGAGTGGTTCGCTCGTCTCATCCCCAGTGGGGCACCCGCTGATGCATAAGCTGTTCGCACAGATCCTCTACCGGGAAGGGGACCTGGCGCTCGCTCGTCGCCATTTCGCGCTCGCCAAGGACGGTGTTAGCTGTGGCTTTCTGCTGATCGAGATCAGCCGCAGTAAAGGTTTCCCAGGCGAGGTGGACCTGTTCGTCGCCCACATTGTGCTGCAGCAGCTCGCTCTGAAAGAACCGGCTACGGCCGCGAGTACGTTCACAACCTACTGCAAGTTTCACACGAGCATCGCCTGTACGGAACCACCATTCGCGCTGCCGCTGCTCAACTTTCTTCACTTCCTGCTGCAGCTTGTCGAGCAGAACAATCGCGTGTACACCACGTTCCGGGCGCTGTGCGATCTGTACAAACCGTCGCTCGATCGCGACCCTTCCTACGAGAAGTATCTGCAGAAGATTGGGGCCAAGTTTTTCGACGGCAGCCGGTACGAGCAGCGCAACATTATGTTTAGTGATCTGCTGCAGCAGTTCTTCATCGACTTGGAGGAGGATGAGCTGGAAGAAGGCGCTAGCATGCACGGAGAAGTCGATTAAACTTGTGATCGGTAGCAGGTAGCAATTGGCGGGGGCGTTGTAATAGGAATAAATTGGAAGTGGGAGCTGTGGGTGATTATGAAGAGTTGGTAAGATGAAAGCTAGGGAAATTGATTTTTTATAGATGAGATATGAGTTTGTGTGTGTGCGTGTGTGTTTTAAGGTGGAGGTGTTGGTTAGCTTTATACGATACTAATTGTAATAAGTAGGCTTCACTTCCATACATACGCTTGGAGACACAGATTACAAATCACAGTCACAAAAGTCAAAAGGAGGACAAGCGACCAGATAATTGTAAAATTGATACGAAAACGATAGCTAAACGGAAGTAGGGAACTGGATCCAAAGCCGTCACAAGTAGGACAACGTTCACTTCCAAGCAATCTATTATTGGACTGTTATTTTCCTCCAGCATAAATTTTACGTAAGATTATTAAAACAACATGAATCATCTGTGCAACGCAGTGGTAGGAGAACACGAGCGCGGTGTATGAAGGTGTACGATATAACAATTGTATAATGGAAGTAATGGGCGATGAAGTGAAACTGAACACGACCCGTCGAAAGAGCCTGCTTGGTTTTATGAAGGAAATGTAATGCTAAAAGTTTCTTCAATAACTATCGGAAACAGCAATTTGCAAGCTTTTACTTGGCACCGCCAGTAGTGGTTACATCTAACCTTTGATTCCTTTTTATAATTTAAAAGATTATAACATTTCTTTTGTTAGTTAAGATTTTCAATAGTCGCGTTAAACTCCCACTTTTTATTTCCCAGCTTAGCTCGTCTCATGGTGTTAATTTTTTTAATGAATCATACAGAACATGTTACAGAAGAAGGAAGTTGTCATTTATAAAAAAGCCAATACTTATTTGCAAAATTATTTAACTACTCTGCAAGCTGCAATGGAATGGAAATATCTAATCGAGACTCTACCTTATGCTGACTAATACTTACACACATGAGTGGATCGAATGTGGCCTGAGAAAGTTATTGTTTTGAGTGATTAAATTGATACCTAAAAAAAAAGTTACGCTTTGTGAAGGATTCTTATAAGTCATCCGAGCATTCAGAAAAATTGTTTCATTGAAAATGTAACAATTTAAATAGTACATACTTAATTTACAAATATTTATTTTTCGACACATTTGCAATAAATGTCATCACCACTAAGCTCTTATTCTTTTAGAAAACTATGATCCTACAGCCTTTTAAATGTTATCTTTATGTTCTGAAATCTGTATTTATTTAAATATTAATTTATTTACATTTTAAAGCACAAACCACGCTCATTTCAAATCAAAATCTGTGCTGTGTCAATGTAGGATTCTTCAAACATTTCTATATCGCATTTTATAGCACCATGCCGCGGGAACCACAAACAGCTGACGTATGACATACAGGCGCGTTTGACAGCTTCTATTTGTTGTTGTTATGAAATTCTCTCAAACGCACGCAGGCGGCTCGCTAGCAGAAACAACACAACAAGCGATTCAGGGTGTGCACTGGCGTGAAGTAGTCCCTAGTTTGTTGAGCATCTTTCTGTTCAAGATAACTCTGGAATTTTCACGACGTTTACCTCAAACCCATAAAAGGTGAAGAGGAAAGCATTTCTCCAGCTAGGACGTTCGGCTTGGCATTATCCTGGTATCCCAGTATCCAGTACCCAGTGTTTACGAGAAAATACGATATAGCAACAAGGTAGGGGTTAAAAATTGATCAATGTTTGGAGTTGGTGTATTTTTCGTGAAGCAAAAATTACATAATGTTTTTCTGTTCGTTTCAGCGTTCACAAATGTTGAAAATCACGAGAAGCGTTCACACGGGCCGCGAAATGCTAGCCCAGCGTTGCTCGAAGCTGGTTGACAGCGTGATTCGAGTAGATCATGCCGGTGAGCTGGGAGCAAACCAAATCTACCGCGGACAGATGGCTATCCTTGGTAAGGTGCTTAACCATATTAACTTGCTAGAAGCGATGTTAGGTTATTGTATGGATAACATTCACTAAGTTTATGAAACGGACCTGCTCTATTGCTTACAACTACTTCTTTGGGTCATTTGGTCATTGGTCATCGGGGACAACTATATGGCCATAAAAAATGGTTACGATCTAGACACGTTTTAACATTTGAACCGTTATTTTAGCGTATTTGGATTAAACAGTCATTTTGTAACTGCAATAAGAACACAGCAACATAAAATCAGTAATAGTACAGACAGTAACGAAAATTCTACCATTTGACTTACCCAAAATGCTCTAAGATGTTAACAGTATATAAACGAATTAAGCCGGGAGGCAAAATTAGTTTGAATATAACAACTAGCATAGAAAATTAATAATAACATCGTGCATGGAAACAATCTTGTAACAAACTAACGACAGTTTGAGCAAGACATTGAACAATTAATAAACCAAACAATAGGAATGGTTGGAAAAATATGGAAAGGAGTAAAAATAGAAGATATGAAGCGTCCGTCTCAATATTCAGCGACACGGTAAAAATCTTGCTGATCAGTCACAGCGCGCTAACATATCTGTAATTAACAGAGATCAGGCCATGGCAATGTACGTTCAATCGAAGTTTAATAGACTCAACATGTCGAATTATATGCATTGTCCACATGCATGCAATCAAAATGTTAAGAAAACTTGATGGAAACTAAAATTGAATAACTTCTGAGATCATTCATGCTCCATAAATTCTTTCAATACGTCAACTAATTGCTGAATCATAAAAATAAGACAGAATTTGAGAATTAATCGCGATAAAGCTAGTGA
>KB684390.1:0-16660 GCA_000349165.1 Anopheles christyi
TTGACGGGAAGGATCAAAAGTTGAACAGCTAATTGCTGCAACAAGAGAACTTGTTTGAGTAGAATGTAACTAGTTTGGAACAGCAGTAATGTGTTGGCATCTTCAGCCACGAAACGATACCTCAACAGCTTTACCGCAATGACTAACTAGGCATAGCCATTTAAATCGAAGATGGTTTGTAAAAATGACCACCCAGCAGCATCTCTAGTTGCGATCATTATACAATCAGACGGGTTCACTCATCTGTTTTGATCATCATTGCAAAGAAGAAAAAAAAGGGATGAAAGCATTACAGTAGTCAAATGGAACTGATACAATAGTGGAGGGCAAACTACTATTAGCGGGGTTGCCTGTTTGGACTGCAACAGTTTTTGCTTGTGATTGAGGCTTTGCCTTAGGAGAGGCTAATAGAGGGGTAATAGAGGCTTTACCGATGTTCAATAATCATGTCGAGTAGAAGCAAAGCATTGCAAAAAATTAAAAATTGGTTGCTCATTATGTGGCATTCACCGATTGCAGAATTGATGGCTAATCAATGGTAAGATGGTCGAAAAGAGGTCAGAGACTTCAGAAGATCGGTTTTAGGCGAGCTTTGAATTAGCTACTTGAACTAGTTTGTATGTTTTCTATGGTATAACGTGAGTAAACTTTTTATTTGCCATTAAACCTTAGTGCTGTTTTAAATTAAAAAAAAGTTTATTTTTATCGATTACTTACGAAGGCTAGAACATTATTTTTAAGTTATATCGACAGCAATTATATCGCTCCAAAAGCGAAATCAAATTTCCCTTGCAACGATATGTTTGGTGCAATAAATATCTTCATCAACAAGTATCAAATCACAAAACCTCATATTCTGTCCAAGAAAGGACTAGAACCAATAATGATGTTGTGTGCCATAACAATATCATAAGCCACTTGACGTATTGCGCGTTGTTCGTACGCAGCAGACAACACACGTTCTCCGTCTGCCACACCACATAAGGCCTCTCAACACACGCAGACACCTTAGCTCGCGGGTCAGGGGGCAGCCTTAACCGCAACGGAACTGGAACGCACGGTCCTTGACAAGTTTTCGTATCGATTCTAACCCCGCGAGCGTTAGACCGTAGTACGTCACGCCGTCGGAAACTAACTTACACACACGGAGCTAGGGCACGAGAGTCACTAACAAGTGTGTCTTTGTGTGTGGTGCGCCAACGGAACAGGTTATAATGTATTCAAACGTTCGCACAAATATGGCAAAACGGGCAACAATGGTGCGTACTGTTGGTACCTTGCAAGGTGTGTGCTGGCTGTTGCTTGTTAACAATACTGGTGAATGAGTTAGAAATGCCAATTTGTAAATTTGGTTCGGTTTGCAATGAATAGAAAAAGGGTTTATTCAACCAGCCTCATTGATTGTTGAATGTGTGTTTCGTTACATTTTCCAATTTTTTAATGAAAATTTCGACAAGCTGTAATTACATTTCCTTCCGCTTGTGTTTTGCTACCTGCTACAACATCCGATGGTCATTCGTTCGAATTCGGCCTGCAACTACACGCAATCAAGCTAAATCTATTATTGATTGTGCGGATATGCGGGCAAAGAAACTTTCTATGAACAAAAAAAAATCCTGCTAACACAAAACCGGACAGACGCCCACAAAATCAAACCAATTTGGCGGCCCTTCCTCATTCCTTTGAGTACATGCGTGCCCTCACACACGCTAATTAAATGTAAGCGAATCATCTGCTCACACAAGCGCGCACACGCAAATAATCACTCCGTCAAATGTACCGGCACTGCCTGGTTTCAGTGAAAGTTTTGTGCTAACCGTTTTTGACGTTCAGGCGGAACAGAAAACTTGCACGAAAGTGAAAGCGACGAACCCTGGCTGCAAAAGGGAATGCGCGTAGGAGACTGGATACCGGTATGCCAAAGCCAATGTGATCCTTTCTTGTTGACTGGCAGACACAGTTCTGACCGGTTGCTGCTGTTGTTGTTGTTGGTAGCAAGTAGTATCAGCAAACCAGATAAAAATATGCCTGCTGTAGAGATGGTCCCAGCCCGAAACTGGAAGACTTAGACGACAAACAGAATTGAAGGACAACCAGTCCGGATCGATCTCTAACGGTGCTACGCAAATATTCCAACGCGATGAATGTTTATGATTATTTGTGCACTACACAGCACGAGCAAGACCGAGCAAGAAAAAGACGGTTGACGAGGGGGCAAAGGGGCCGCACGATGTGGGTGTTTTTGTTTGCCACTATGTCGCCAGGGTTCGATGTGATCGCTTCTCCTGCGTCCGTTAGGTTTAGGTGGCTAAGGTAGGGAGCGTGAAGGTCAGTCGTTCAGGTTGGTGAAACGTTACAGCCGTGCGGTGGAATTGAAGCTTGAATGGATTGGTTTGAAATCGCTGGGAGGGTTTTAAAAAGAACAAATGAGCAGTTGGCGTTGTTGGTGTTGAATGCAAAATTACAAACATTCAAATTGATCTGCCAAGTGCAGTGGATTGAATGAAGAAAAGTAAGCGCAAATAGTTCAAGATCAACGGTCGTGAAATTAGACAAAAATTAACAATTGGTAAATGGTTATCAAGATGATTGGAATTGAAAATGAAGATAGAACCGTTTTTACAATTATCCGAATGTTAAAGTTAATTTTACAGTATAGTTTTTGAAATTGCAACGTATTGCGTTAACCTCTAGTTAATAGACATTCCATTACATGTTTTACAAGTACGGATAAAGTCAACTACGATGGGTATTATGAATAAAATTAAATAGATCTAACATTTTCATTAAGTTATGTTCAATCAATTTATGTCATAATCAACTATTTAAAAAAAAGTCTTAACAATTATGTTTAAAAAGTGGTGAAAAATTCGGATTTTTAAATGATCCATTCTTCTGTTAGTTTTAAAAGATTATTTGTTTACCCTAGCTTAACCACTGAGCTTTGCAAATTATTGTGAAAAACGAACGTTGCATAATACTTGTTTTAAAAAAATATGGTTTATCTAATTATTAAAAAAACGACGCAAATGTTCTAAAAAGCACCAATGACTTCTATGCCACAACGCAAGTGACGAACCGCACGTTGGCACTAACCAAGCCGGTGCCAAATTAATAATAAACAATTCTGGCTCAAGGTAAGTGAGAATTGCCAATTTTTTTACTCACCACTTTACGTTTCATAGTAATGAAAACTAAAGCAAAACCATTAATCATTTCCGTTTTGGGCAGTCCACTAGAGCGTAAAATCGTAATTTCCTATCGGAACTTCTGCACCGCTTAAAGTATCATAACTCATTGCATTTGTACGGGACAGGAATTGGCTAGCGAGGCTCGCTTCGTTTTTTTTCTTTCTTTCAATCCCAACTGCACTCACGCTATGGAAAAGGTGAACGCACTCCGCCGTAAAGTGCACCGGATATTCGATACCGCAAAACGTGATACGACTCATATTGCGGCATTTCTTCGTCCGTGGTTGGCGGTTTTGCACGAGTGCCCTCGGAAAGGCAAACAAACCTGGCCGGTATGAAACGATGGCCTGATCGTAAGGCATGATCATGGTGACAAAACGGTTTCATTGCATGATTTTGCAAACCTCCTGTTGAGGAGCGAGAGGGAAACGGAAAAAATGCGGTCCCTTAGATGGTAACTAAGTTCTCACATCGCACATCTGTCCATCGGGATTGCGATGGTGATGACAGGAACCAGTTCGTTCAACTGCCTCTCGCCTCTAGCCGTTCGCGCCAAGAATAGTGCAGCTAATGCGAGAGAAGCCAATGAGAAGTAAAGCAAACGAGCGCAAACGAAACCCTATTCCCCGTGCCGTTCGTAGGGAGTAATTTAGTAAAATGTATTTCCACGGCTCGATCTACGGCAAGACCACGGTGCAGAAGAACCGTTCGAAGACAACGGTACCCTCTCGAACGAAGCGCACATTGACTTATTGCCGATCGTATCTGGTCTCGTGACGATGCGACGATTCCGATGACGAAGGCCAACAAAGAGCAAATGAGTTATTGGCCGAAGAAGGAGAGATACTTTGCTTAATGGTACGTGTGAAACGATTTCGTCCCGCGGATGGTTAGCGGCAGAATGGCCCATACCGTCCGCATGAAGCGAGGTTCTATAGGATACGATGGGTCATTCTACTTCGGGAGATGGGTGTGGACAATCATCCCGTTATCTTTCGGTAGAATGAATTGGATCCGATGCTGCAGGGTTGTTGTGTCATTCCCGGTGTTCTGTCACCGGACGTTGATCTGGTTTTAATGTGTGTGAGCGATCAAGGTAAGGGGCGGAGGGGGTTCGTATACCTTTATAGAAAGACATAAGAATGTTTGTATGCAGAAGATAGGAGAAACAAAAGAATTGATGATTATTTCATTAGTCTTGCGGATGGAACTGGAGGATTATATAATTTTGTTTGTGGAGAGTTGTTTCCAAAGGATTAAATCGACATTTTCTACAATTATTTCATAAAAATAATTTATTTATAAGGGCAAACTTTCCAAATTTCGTTGTTCCCATTTTAAGGGAAATAAAACAACTGATTCAGTGACAGATCTTTTTTCTTCTTATTGTGTTTTATCTGTTAGCTTACTCGACTCTGTGAAGATCAATCGTATCTCAAATAATTCCTGAAAAACTGAGTCAACGATTAAAGAGCTCTTAAATGATTTACCAAGTAGAAAATCTTTTAGTTTCCTACGAATTCTGTAGGTAATTTGTCAGATATGTCCAACTCATTTGTTTCATTTACATAGTATTTCAAAAACGAAGTAAAATATTCTTGAAGCAACTTTTCGCATACAGTAAAAACTTAATGCTAGAGACACACATTGATTACTTAAAGGCAAAACTTAGCATTCAGAATTGTAATATGTTAGCATTCTTCAACGTTCCATGTCGATCTTTCAGATGAATTTGTCGAGGATAAACTAAATATCCAATTCATTCGGTTCTTTTCTTCTACAGGTGTGGGCTTAATGTTCCCATGTGTATGTATAAGCTTGCCGATGACACTGAGAGGATGCACTTTCAGTTCTTGCTGTGTGTGAACTAGATCTCACACAAAATCGACCCCAAAACGCATTGCAACGGCACAGACTCCGCCGTTTCCCCTCAAAAGTATGCTACAGTTTGGTTTGCTTGCCTTTTTCCATCGCTCCCGCTCTCTCTCTCTCTCTCTCTCTCTTGCTTTTCGAAAGTGGCACCAGCATTCGGATCAGAAAAGCAGGTCACATTCAAATTTTACGACACACTCAAGCCGAACGTCCGTCTGACGCCGGAATGGTTTAGTGTTTATAGACCCTGTCGGCAAGAGGATCGTAGCATCGAAAAGCATCGTTCCATAGAGAGCATACGAAGCGCACGCTGGAAGTGAGCAAAACAAAAACAACATGCTACTCTCCTCCGTTTTCCTATTCAACACACAGAGATTCAAAAAAAAAGTGTGGCGCACTGTTTTTTTCCGTCATCTTTCAATACCCCAACTTGAACGAATTACCGCAACGTGGTAAGTCACCAACCTGTTCACGATCGCTGTTCACCGGATTCGAATGCGGTCGCGTCTTGCGAAATGGTGACCATGGCGAAGAACAGACCGGCATTGCTTTAATTAATACCCTCCTAAATGTGCACACGTACTAATAATTCACTTACTTACCATTTAAATGTGCTCCGGGGCTGCTGCTGCTACGTTGTACTGCATCTAGCTGCGTGGAAAGCTCCGGCTCCGGGATGGCCGTCGTTGTCGGTTTGGTGGATTTTCCACTGCCATAGCTTTTCGCCGTCACCTCCTGTGCCGGTGGAATGGCCGGCGAGGAGGAGGACGTGACGACATACGGCTCCTCCTGGGTAGTGGGCGAGGCACCGACAGGACTACCCGTCCTGCCGCATACGACTAGCAGCAATAGCAGGACGAGTGGTCGTGCGGTCTTCCCACGAGAGTCACCCATGGCACCGTTCCAACGTTGCCGTTGCACCGTGGCTGTTTGGATCGTACGGCACCTGCTCTCGCATCTATCACCGGTGGGTGGCAGAATGATGCTAATTTGGGGGGAAACTTATCACACGGCCACACACGGGCGCACGGGAACACTTTCTTAAAGCTAGAAACACTTTTAATTGCGAGATTATGAAACACCGATAGATACTGTTGAATTGATACACAACTACACTTGAGGCATTCTTTCCAGATCGTCACTCACTATGATGTTATTACGCACTGCAATGATGGTTTCGTTAAGTTCGTGATTAAACATGTAGTAGGCTGGGTGAAGAGGTATAGTTCAGCTAATTAAGAAACACCTGAAAATAAAGTAGAGAATGAGGTGATGTAGGTAAGTATTTTTAAGTATAATTGGTTCTAATATTCTAATCTTATGTATAATGATTCATAATGTTTTTGCTGTTGTTGTTACTACGATCAAAATACGAGTTGAATAATTAAACGAATAATATGAACTAGCGATGATCGTACAGGTGTTTGTTTCATTTTCTGGTGTTTAATTCATGTTCATTTCATTTGATAATTCATAACTGCATGTCATGTTTGCATCCGCAGTTCCAATACTTGAAGTAGAGAAAAAAACATCGAAACTAAAAAAGACCATGTTTTCATATAACATTTTAAGTTATAGTAAATAAATAGAAGACTGTGGGTTATTCCAAAGAACAACGCCCTAAGCTTTGCCATAAAGATCACTTTTTTTAAATTGCTTTGTATGCCGAAGGTAGAAATGAATAATATTCAAAACAATTTAAGACAAAGAAACAGTAAGTTCTAATCTTAACTGACCCTTTAGAAGGAAGGAAAGTAACGAGGAAAGGAAAGTCTTGATACAGGATAAATATAAGTACGTTTGTCGAAAATGTAATTGTTTAAGTGAAACATCAAAAAGTGTAAATAGGAATATCCTATTAATCCAATATTTTGTTCAATTACGAAGTAGAAATAGGGAAAAGTATTGCTAAAATATTCAGCAGTACTCGTAAATATTTTTTGTCTATTTTACCATAAAAATAAAAATTTAAATGTCACCATAAAACGTTTTCAGAATGATCCGAATGATCGTTACGGCAAAAATTTGAAGAAAAATTTCACCTGTAAAAATGAAACGTAAAGCATTTAAAGTGTTTTTCGGACTGCAATATTTACAATGTATTAACAAATATCCACATAAAATTCAAATACACACAGATTGAAAGATCACATTTCAGATAGAATAAAACACACTTGTATGCAGTGCCTACCCGTTGATCCATTTCTAACACCCTTGTTTACCCTCTACTCTTCCGAAAACGACAAATCAATCCGACATCGATACCAAAAAAGGGGCAAACACATACTTCAGGGCACGCGAGCTACACGAGACAGTGCAAAAAGAAAGAAAAAAAACGGCAACACACAGCAGTTCCTTCCACGGCCCAAGAAGGTCGGATTCGGCTAGTCGTTCTTTGTGCGTGTATTTGTACCTGTGCAACTTTGCAAAAAGGGCCACAGGGTGATGTAAAATGCGCTAGCCCTAAACAAACAGGCATATCGGTCATCAGTCATTGCGTTAGACATGGGCTGCTACTGGTGCTGGTGCTTTACCTTTTATGTGAGCTATGCTACTCCGCACGGCAAACACATAAATATTCGCTAGCCTTGGTGGTGGATTGTGTTTTTTTTTGTTTTGTTTTTTGGGAGGGAGATACGCACCTGCTCGCATACGCACACATGCATTTAAACGCATTGGGTCAGCTTAAACGTACTACGAAATGGTTGCAAAGAGGGTAACGAGCTGTTCGGGTAAATATGCCAACGGTTAGTTCTGCACCGTAAACACACATATAAACCCACGCACACACAGACATACTGTGCACAGCCGTTATGCAAGCGAATGCATCGACGCGGGCCGGCATACCGTGATTGCATTGCAGAGATCGCATCGAACAAGTAGAGAGGTATGATAGTGCAAAAATGCAACGATTAGTTTCACGCCACTCGAGGGCCGCTGCATTTAGGGCGGGAAACTAACCGAAGGAATTCGGCCATCGGTAAACAGTGCTGGCAAATGGGTATTAGCACTGCCGAAGGGGTTTCACTTTGGACAAAATGGTGGTATTTGTTTCCATTACGGGTGGGCTATTGAAGACAATATGAAGTTGATAACAAAGTGTATTAAGTAGCCACTTTTATTTTGTTATTCATAACCAAGTACGTCACAGTAAAACACAATATATCTCCCGCTCAATGCAAACATCTCACTCACTCGTGTCGATCGTGAAAGGGTGGCAGGTTCATAAATGTGCTAAAAGAATGCCGTTCTCTGTGTGTTAGAAGACTTCCATCGACTAACCACACCCAGCGTGGCTCGATGAATAACGATTCTGTCTCGAGGTTTTCCACACCTTAGTTTAAACAAAACACGGTGTGTCTATTAATGGGCCTAATTTATTCAAAATAATTCTCGACACTATGTCAAAAGAGATGGTGAGCGAGACGAACAAAAACATAAGGCGTCATATTGTGTCGTAACAACTTTCACGTGGTTTTTCTATTAATGTTCCAAAAATAAAATCAACAACGTGCAACCGATCCGAGCCGATGGTCTACATATTTATGATCGACTTCTAATGAGCTCCAGTTATGGTAACCCATAACTTCCCTTCCCTCTCTCTCTCTCTCTCTCTCACACACTCACTCTCTCTCCATCCCTCTGTCTCATACACTACATTGCATTGGGTTTATTGTTTTGATGGTTTAGTTCAATATTTATAGTTTAGCTAGCGGCTAGAAGCGCTTTGATAAAGACAACCCATGGTGGCGCATTGCGTCATAGGTAGAGTTTGGCGACCGTTTTGATGTTTGATGAAAACGGTAGAAACGCAAAACTGTTTGTTTCTTTTTGTGTTTTTGTTATAAACTTCCGTCAGCAATTTCCGGCCTAGGTTGAATGTATGATGGCTTAAAAATTTGGTAACTGATGGATGACGAAAAAAATGCGTAAGAGAATTGAGCACACTGAAAATGTTTTATAACTGTTGAGTTTCATTGCAAAAAAAACACACACACACACTTTTTGCCATTTTATAGCAAGTAAGCAGGCAGTGCTGTGATCGCATATTAATCATTTATGAACTGATTTCTGCAATTCTAATCATTGCCTTGTTAAAGCACTCACTAACCACATATGGCTTCATGTACTCATTTTATTTTATTACGTCTTTTGTCTGTAATAAAATATAAGCTCATGCTTATAAAATACTGCAAAACGTAATATGTTTTAATCAAAAGCACGACATTGTCTTTCATGATTGACACGATGAGTCAATGGTACGTCAGAGGGTTATGCAATGAGCCTAACTTCCCCCAAATGTTTAGCAGTTGCTATGTCCTTTTATATATATTTATATTTGCCAAAAGCAAGCACACCATACAAAATGCGTTACGCGATGTTTGCCCAGGGTTCGTCGCTTGTAAAGCACCGAGTTGTTTGAAGCGGCATACCAATAAAAAGGTTGATAATTTCCGCTTTTCCACTGTTTAGCTAGTGACCGTTACTGTTTTCAACACTGTGAATGAATGTGTGTGTATTTTGTTTGGCTTAATGCAACTTTCAAGCGCGATTTTCTATGCTTTTTTTCGTTCGTCTGGCTTGTGGAACGTTTGTACTTTCTCCTCGATCTCGATTGTGAAGGAGAAATTCGTTGTTTACAGTTTGGTTACACGGGCTGGTATGGTTTTCCGTTTTCGGCTCTATTTCCCCGTTTTCCACTGGGCAGGCATCGGAAGTTGCTTGGAAATCTGTGGCTTTGGCACTTTGGATGGCAGTGAGCCGTGAGCACCGAATGCCGCGTCTGTACGTGATGGTACATTAACCGTCAACGGCTTTGATCTACAGCAATGTGATGATTAAATTTTAATGTTACGCGATGAAAACGATAGCAAAACGCAGGCAGCCATTCGGAAAAGGTGGCAGAAATCGATTTGAACAGTTCCGCATTGGATTTTTTTTTTTTTCAATTGCATGAAATGGGTTAGCATTTGGTGTTAAGAGCAGTTTTAAGAATGCAATTTAAAATTTACAGAAATCTAATTTCTAACTAATTTTTCAAGAATTCTAGAAAAAAACATGCAAAAACATCAAAAACTTACTTTTGACAATAAATTATAAGCTAAATTTTTATACTTTTTCACGACAAAATACAAATCATGCCCATAACACTGTCTGATGTCCAGCATTATTCGGAGCTGCGATTTTCATACTTAGCAAATAAAAGTAGCAATTACTATGATTGCAAGCAATATGTTTTCCAATCTCAGACGGACACAACATCCCTTAGCCAAAGCTGAAGGCAAGCGATACCCTATCGTATACCACAATCCGATCAATAACAAATCTCACCCGTTGCCTACATGATCGTATTTACTTTGACGTGAAAAAATCAATTACCCTCAGACCTCAGACAGCTTCTGAGCTTGTGTGTCGACAGTACTGTCCTTCGGCGGTGTGGCAATTTTGCCTTCAAACAAATCAATGCTGTCCTTAGCTATTGCGCACGATCGCCAGCATCCTTTAAGATCATTAGCCTCGCTCGGGTGAAAGATGTACACACGCGCGAACAAAAATGATGGTACACGATGCGGCGCTGGTGGTGATCTTGTTTTGTCGAGCCTCCACTCTGCGATGCCTTTAATCGGTCGGTCCTTCACCGCGTGCGACTCGAGAGGCCCTTTTACCTACCCGTTGATCGTTGGACACCGGTCTCAAAGAGAAAGAAAAAAGCACACACGCACTCGCAACGGCTACCAAACACTTGAAGCGTATAATTCACTTTAATGGTTCTTCGTACGTTCTTGGCGGCTCGCCGCCACACAAAAATTCCAGCTCACAAGCGCCTCGGTTTTGGTACGCTCGGTGCCATGAGACGATGAGACCTTCTCGAAATAAGAGCAATAATTTGCCAGGCCGACTGGGCCCACCAAGCCACCAGTCATTGAAATGAAGCGATGTGGCAAGCGACTTAGAGATGTGCTTGGAAAACCTTCTGCCGTGGTCAACCGTGGAATCTTTGCGCAATCGATTCACACTCTCGCAGATTGGATCGGTACTCCGATCATCTGTTTGCTGGTGACCGATCGAAACGGGTCCAAACGCATCGAAAGTGACTTATTTATGGTGGATAGGTTCGGTTTGGAATGTTTGTGCGCTTCTGCATGTGGCAATAGTTGGCAAAGATTTATAGACTAGAATGAACATTTTAATCAATTAGCCGTCAGGGTGGAGAGGAGCAGCTGTAGGGGTGTGCTGATCGATATCTGGGAAGGTGTCGAGTGAATAAAAATGTATCAGGATCCTGTTTCACAGAGCGATGTGCATCATTTGCAATAGATTAAAGAGAAATAATGCTAGAAGAACTCTGCGAGTAATGTAAATTGAAAACATATTTTTGATCACAATAAAGTTAATAAATAAGTATTACAATAAAGCACTTTTCGAAAAAAGCTTTCGAATGAACTTAAAAAAAAAACTATTGCTACAAATGGCAAAGCTTTTTTACGTTTTTTAACCTAAAAAAAGTGCTCTTAAATCCTGTTATTGAGCAACTGTTGCAAATGGCACCCAACGTAAACATTCGTTTTGCTTTAATTAAGTTCAGTTGTGCATTTCACTCAATTTGTCTGAACTGTTCGCTACCCAATTGTTGTTACAGATGTCAATTACAAATGTCCATTTGTATGTACAAAATGTCATTCAACCCTTGCGTCGAAGCTCGTTTCATTTGATTTTCCCTTTTGTATGTTTCGATTTCGTGCTCCAAATATTTCCCGTGCTCCATACACTCGGCGAATCGGCCCTAGACACGGTGGCGCTGAGTACCGGCTTACCCTTTTTGCCCATGCGTATCCGCGTGTCCAGTAGCACAGTTCAGTATGCGTGAGTAAGGTTAATACATACCATTTGTACGTGTTTGGTGTCACCGTTGGTTTGGATCAAAATTGCGCAATTTTGTGTGAATGGATACGAAACAATTAAGGGTAATTGCTGTAAGGATGGCGGGTGGTAATGGTTTTGCAAAGTTGAAAATAATATCAAAGGCAATGGCAAAACAATGGTGCATCATGAGTATATTATAATTTAATCGTTAAAATGAAATCAAAAATATAGTTCAAAACACACGAACCCTGCACATCGCTTCATACTTCATAAGTGTCCAACAGCCACCCGTAACGGTCACGTAAAATGAACACTTCCAAGCGGCGTGGGAGCTGAAATGGCTATAATTCAAACACACAACAGCAGCCCATCAAGGCTCGTGCGCAACTGCTGGCTGGCAGGCACGCGTGAAAGCAAACCGTTCTGGCTGCACCACTCACCCACAGTTATCCTTCATCGTCACGTACAGGTAAACAGCCTACTGTGACTGCCCACTTGTGAATAGCCCTTTTTTTTCCTCCATTCGCAATCGAATATGCAATATGATTCCCTTCGAGTCTCGATTAAACGGTACCACTAGTTGCAGATTCTGTTGCGTACGTCCGGGTGGGTGGGACGCACAACAACAAAAAAAAAAACCATCAACACCACCAGTTGTACAAACATTCTCGTGCCAGCTTTTTTTTCTTTCTTTCTCGAAACGGCCGTAAAAACAGTTCCGCAACCTCGTGTTGCGTTCGGTCGGCAGTGTTGATTGTCACGTTTAACGACGTAATTGTTGAGCGTTGACGACCTGATAACTTCGTTGATTGCGGATGCGCCATTGCAATTTTGCGCTAGAACCATTTTACGTCTAGCCCCATTTCTATCGGCCACCACCCACTTTACTGCGGAGTACACTGCAATGCCTGGATTTATAATCGTTAAAGCTTGCAGCTCTGATACAGGTGGTTTCGAGCTTTATTTTATTTTCTGCACTTCTCATTGAATCGGTTGGGTTGCAAAAGAAATTGAAACGATGCCAATAAAATTGAGCTTTAAAGCGCAGTGAATGCTCCTGAAGGTATAAGGCTGCGGCAAGGGGTTTGCTAAGTATTTCAGCATTTTAAAGCATGTTGGATGGCTTCATTTTCATGACTCACATTAGCAAATTTTCAAATTTTATGTTTTTTTTGTCAAATCGTCTTTCAATCAGCCCAATTCTCTTTACGATTTATTTTTATCCGTCTTTTTTACTTTTGATTGCATTATTTACTTCAAACTGAGAAAAATTTTTTTGATGGAATTTTTCATCTAAAAAGGCTGAATTTTATGTCGGTCAGTAAACAGTTTGAAAAGTTGTTTAAATATGATAAGATATGTTTTTAAATTAGATTTAATCTGTTGCATACTGTTATTACATCGGATAAGTACTTCCACTCTGACTCCACTAGTGAAATAAAAATTGCTACCTAATAATTTAAAAAAAATATTGTCTTTTAAGTCAACTTTTAGATTTTTATAGGAAATCAAATTATTTTTTCACACAATACACAGGACAATGGTGCTTATAATAATTGAGATGGTCGACGTGTTTCATGAACCTTTGCGCGCTGTAACAAAACATTTTACAGGCTATGCAAAGTGGTGCAAAATAAACACAATGCAAATAAAATAACCCCTCGAAGCACCGATTGCCATTAAACATCAATAAACAACATTTTCTTACACAGCGAAAAATAAAACCGTCAAACAAAACGTTACATCCACGGACATGCAGCTCGTAACGTCACGCTTCTTCAACGGGGTTGTACCGCCAGCTAAACCCGACAAGGGTCATTCTGAACTTCTCAGACACCAGACAAACAGTGCTGACAAGTGCGAAATGCACTTCACGTACCGTGTGGCGAACCGATTGCATTGTGTAGAACACATGCAGTTTGATGTCGCACGGCGCAGTTATTGTTGTTCCACTCGGAAGTAAAGCTGAACTATTGACCTTCGTGTCACCGTCAACCCTGGTGCGATACTTGCTTTGTCGCAGCGCGTATGCATTTCGTTTCATTGTTGTTTTTTGTTGTTTTACTACAACTCTCCTCCATTTCCCCCCGGAACATGTTGTTTCAGTTTTGGGAGGCGGTTTTAGAACGCTTTTTGTTAAGAATGCTACAGCACAAAAGCTACACGTGGGTACGATGTTTGTGCCCATTTTAGATGTACCCTCTCACACAGCAAAACCATTACAGCCGGTCCGGATAAGAGATGCGTGAGCTGCCAGTTTTTTAAAACCTTCTCAATGCACCGTTTCGGGCTATTATTTGGTGTGGCGAAGGTAAGAAGGCTACACCGATACGGACCGACAACCGAACACAAACCGATTGACCATTGTATTCCGAGCTGCTTACTGATGTAGAAATAGCTACATGGAAGGACGCAACCCTTCGAACGTATATTGCATTGTCAAGCAGAGCGGGGTGAGGGAGTTCGTCGCTTTGGTCAGCGTTGCAGTCACCGTGTCGGTTGAAGTCGTACGGGTAGAAGAGGTGTCTATCTGAAAAGCTGCCCCATCCACTCCGAGCCCTCATGGAGGATGCAGTGAAGGAAAACTCAATCCACCCCTTTTCCACCCTCTACACACACACACACACACACACACACCGTCCAATGCGTTGTTAAGGTGTCTTTTTCATGAGTGTGTTTGGCGCAATTTTATGCGCTTAGAATTTGAGGGCCGAACCGTGGGTGATGTTTTAATCATGAGACTGTTGAAGAAGCAGCATCAAGATGCACGCTGGCCCGAGAGGATTTTTCTCGACTCTTACCACAGTGTTTCACCCCTTCTCATGGTTCGATTGTGCTTACTGATTTATGAATTCTGCAGCACTTGTGGGGTGGTGGCGTTTTAACCAGCTATCCGCAGTGAACTATGCAATACGTAACGCAACGGAAGGCCAAACGAACGGAACGCACACATAAGAGGGGGGAGGGGGGGGACAGAACAGTTTAGCTGTTGGTCGGTGCGTTAATTGTGGCGCTTGTTTAGAAATCGGTGGAAGAGGAAGAGAAGCGTTTTTTTTTTCGAACGCCTTATGTTCAGGGACACATAAAGGGTTTTCGGTGTGGATTTGCCGTGAAGGTGATAAAGATAAGTACGAGAGCGCGATGAATTATTTGCCCATTAAGCGTTTCAAATTTTCCTCTTCACGGTGGAATGATGAACTCATCTTTTTTTGGAAGTTTAGCCCATCAGCGGGAGTGAGCAATAAGCGTGAAAAGTTAGCCACAAATGGCAAGATTAATTCTAACGTCACTTTGAAGCAAAAGAAATTCTCTACAATCACCAACTAACTCACCGAGGGTTAGCGAAGAGCGCTTACGGGAATGTTAATTTGAAGACGTTAAGTCACACTCAGTGATACATGAGAATCATCCGGGATGTGTTGATGCCGGGATCGCACTGACAGTCAACGAAGTGATAAATTTAATGTTCCGACAAAGTCCCATTTAGCTTCAGCGGGCTGGTTTCAATGTTGCGATATTTCGTACTTAACTTTTCTGCACAGGTGTCCATGTGTGAAGCATGTTTGACTACCTTCCCTTTTGATAGCTTAGAAAGTCATACATATTCAACGGTACCATGGGAATTATCGCGCCACATTCTTACCGTAAGTGGATCTTATTTATTGGACATTAGACTTGAGGATTTAATTTTTTAAATTTTTATGCAGAAACAAAGATAAAGCGATTTGAATTAAGATGACTTTTTTAGCGAAGAAGCTAGCTTTATGTCATGCTTACTGAAACAATCCGTCAACATACTAAGGCAGATAAAATCACACAAATATTGTGTAAGCAAACATTGAATATTATTTTCGTTAGAAAAAAAAATTAATCCTAAAGATAGATCTACAATCGCAACAACAATTTCAACAATATGCAATTGCTTTTTGGTATAATTTCTAAACACACCTAACACTTCGGATCATTCCGTGTGAAGCATTTCCCCCATCGATTTGTAAACTGAATGCCCTTCGCTAGCAGAAGAACCCACAAAGTACTTTACCCCGAGGCACACGCCATACGGAGTGTCAAATCGTTTTCTTTAATTATTACTTCCAACGACAATCATTGGCCACAAATCAAAAACCAGAGCACTATTAAATAATTACGATCGAGATATTGCTGCCCTAAGAAAAGCGACAGGTTGACCAGGTACAGCAGTCAACACCCAACCCGAAGGCGAATTCCATCCAACAGTGACCTCGGCCATCCAGATTCCAAGAAACATTCCACATGTGGAGAGTTGTATAGGCAACACAACTTTGCTAAGCGATTTGATGCAAGCTGCTAACGGCCACAGGACCTGCATCTGTGTGGTGTCTATAATCACCCTACAGCAAAAAAAAAAAAAAAAAAACTACAGTCAAACTGTTATGATCGTAAATGTAGGGCGGTTTCGGTTTCGGATACAATATTTTCCTTCGTTTTTTTTATCGCATTGAAACTGTTAACACGTACACACCGAAATTGTTGCAACGCAATCGAACGCGATCTCACGTGTCTAGAATGTGGTTTTGTGTTACCATTCCACGTGCAGCGCAGCGCGATTGTATCCGGCTTGGGAGAGTCAACCGTGAGGGGGTGGGAAATAAAGAAACACCCTGTATGATAAATGGCTTCTTTTGACGTTTGTAGAACACGGGCTTGCGGTTTGCGTTCCGTTCGTGTGTAATTGATCTAGATTTTTTTTTTTT